>JAPMOR010046952.1:478029-509358 GCA_026543865.1 Argiope aurantia | reverse complement strand
ACACACACACACACACACACACACACACACACACACTTGTGAAATTTAAGTACTGATGTTTAGAACTCCGTTACAAAGACAATAGTCTGACAAACGAAAAACCATTGTACTATTTAAACTGCTATTTCTATTATTATTTAAATGACTATTTAAACAATGAGAAATCGATTTATAAAAACAGTATAAAATAAATGAACGAAAAAACCCAATAGAGCATTTCACTCGATTTTTACTCATACAGATGCATTTTGCCAACTCATTTTTAGTTTCACTCACGGGCCGACTTTTTAGCATCTTCACGGTAAAAAGCACATTTTTGCTATAAGGAGTAAAAAAAAAAAAAATAACTCTGCTGGCTGGAGGGGAAATAAGCTTTAAAAGAATAAAAAAAGAGAATTTTGCATTAATGACCATAACTGATTTTATGTTTAAATGCAGAAATAGAGTTTTAACTGCTAGATTTCATTTTTTTTAGCATTTAATTCTTTAAAATTTAATTTATTTTACAAGAATGTATTCATCTTCTTCTGGCATATTATATTAAGGTTATACTGAAAGTGATATTATCGACTGAAGAATGCATCACTGTCCTTTCATTCAACAACCAAAAAAATCATAAGGATTAAGGTCAGATTATATTTACTTCATTTTTGTTCATATAACTGTTCATATTTACTTCATTTTTGTTTCGAGACAAATTATAGAATGTTAACAAGCAAATGAAATTGTTAATAATATTTTTATATTAAAATGTTTGTGAAATGTAAGACAACCAAATGAAAGCTCCTTTCTAAATCCTTTTTCACTGCTCTAATTCAGTTTGCAATTATTTTTATCACTGGTGACGAAAATGTGAACTATTTTATTCTTTCTTTAGCAATATTTATCCCGTAGTCAAAATAAATTCGTATGCTTTTATACACAAAAGTGCAACAATACTATTTATAAATGACCTTTACACACGTGCATTAGAATAGTATCAAATTAACATTAGATTTTAAAATATAATCTTCCTGAGAAATGCCAGATTTGTCGGAAATAAGTGGCAACAAAATAAAACAGCAAGTAATAAGAAAGGTTCAGTTCAGTTCAGTTATATTAATGTCCTGTTTGAAGCAACAATAGGGCTATTTTGGGACGGACCTCGTAATTTTGAACCACGGTTAGATGACGAGGACGACACCTGAGCTGGCACCCACCTCTCCACACCACACCACACCAGCGAGAGGACGTTTGGTCATGACGGATTTAACGTGCAACAGACACCCTTACACGACGGTTCTTCGATGGAATCGGGTCTCGAACCTGAAACCCTCCGGTTCCTAGACCGAAAAAATAAGAAAGGAAAGAGCTTATTAAAATATCATTTTTAAACTATGATATCAATAAATAATTAATTTTCAGAAATGTTTTATTCTCGAAAAAGCAGGACTAACACATTTGACAATTCTCAAAATTGATTTCTGCAAATTCTGCGTCCTTCGTTTTTCTGCTAAGAATCTGATATCGTAGAAAACGCAGAATAGAATGAAAAAGTAATGCAATTTCGAAATAAGTCATTAATAAATCTAATTTTTTTATTTTGAAAAAAGATTGTTTTCAGAATGTTGAAAATAAGATTTCTAAGAAGATTATTATTTTATTCTTTAATTATATTATACTTGCATTTCTTCAAATCCATTTTTAAAAAGTGAATATCGTTTTAAATTTCAAATGTAATGCACCTTATTAACGAATCTCTTTCTAGAAATGCAAAGCGCAGTTGTTCTCGAACCGGTCGAAATATGTTCTTTGAAACCACTGAAGTTATTGATCGTTTAAAGAATCGATATTCTACCTAATATTTATTTCTAGGTAGATTAATGTAAAAATTTAAAGGAGAATTTAAAAAAAATATTTAGAAACAAAATTACAAACATAATTACCCATTTTTATTTTTTCAGAGAAAAGTTGAACAAAAATCTGTTTATCGGCATTGAATAATCCGATATCGCTTCTGAATTAATTAAAAATAATAAATCTAAAAAAGAATTTTGTGATATTTACTATCAACGAATTTGCGTTTGAATCTTTTTGTTGTTGTTGTTGTCAGATAAACTCTTAACATCACTGCATCCTAAAAGTTTTTGTAACTAGAGGCTCATACAAGATTAGACCTCGTTTGTAGTAAATATCGGTCATTAAAATTTTATATAAGTTTTGTGCTTAATGCATGCAGAGGTTCATTTCTTTATAATGGTTCCATTTTAGCGAATCAAAGGAAAAAAATGTTGTCGTTTCAGTAGACAAACTTCTAGGACATCGAGATGAATTCAAAATAATGAAAGAAGGCTTTGGAACGAACATCTTGAAATGATGGTGGGGCTGCTTGATAAAACTATCATGGTCAAAATAGATGCTCAAGAAGAGAAATTATTACCATACTTATTTACAAGGAAATTTTGAAACACAAAATATCTCTAACTAATTTATTATTAATCACTATTTTAATTTTAATTTTTAAAATCTCGGATCACGAATAATTTTTCCTTAAAAGAAAACTGTTTAAAATTTGATTTATAACATCGCTAGATCACAGATCTCTCAGACTTTTCCCCGTCAGTCATTGTTACAAAGGAAAAATTGAATTGAATTGTTACTGCACATGCTCAGCAAAAAGAAAGAGGTGTGAAGAAAATTGCAGACCTTCAAGAAATGTGTCTCTCTATAAGAAACGAAAACATTCTTGCGTTTTTCACAGTTTTTCTAATCAAAACTGAAAAGACAAAAATCTAAACCATGGTAAATTGCGTGCAATATTAAATAAATTTAAACATTAAAAATTTAGGATGTAGCCGTTGCCCCGTACCTACATGCGGGCAATGCCTGGATGTCCCTCTCACTTGCAATAATAAGGCTTCCATGTAAAAAAAAAAACATTATATTTTTATGTTTAATTGGATCAGCTTTATTTTTTAAGACACATTTCATATATAGCAAAAGGAAATAATATCTTCGTATAAAAATGAGGGAATTTTTAACCATTTGCCGATAGATATGAAGCAGCGTGTTGCGTGCTATACCACTATTAAACCCCCTAAAAGCAGCCGCACGAAAGTGTCAGAGAAACGCGAATAGTTGATAAAGATCTATGTTGTTTTAACTAAATGTGCGAAAGTTCGACTGCTGCATGCACTTTGTGCGAGAAACGAGAAAACCGCTTCGAGCTGAAAATTTTTCCAATCTTCTATGAATTTATGAAGCGGCTCTCATGCACTATTTATTAACGTCACCCTCAAGCTAATGTTTCGGAGTGCCCTTTATGGAAATGAGAGAAAAGTTTCTGGAAAATAATGCAAATTTGTTGTATTTATGTATTTATTAGACGCCGTAAAACACACCATAGGTTATCTTTTCCCGTCAAGATGGCGGATTGGGTTCGCGCCATTTGTTTCTGAATCAAATGATGGCTCAGTTGTTCGTGAAAGAAAAGCGAAAGCTATAATTTATTGTTGCCATTTTCGAAAGTTGAATACAGAACTAAATTTCATAAATTTTCATTTAAATCTATTCTTGGAGGGATTAAGAAGGTTAGAGAGAGAAAAGTTTCGTTTAAACAGTGATTTTAGGATGTAATATTTGGCAAGAATTTTTGAAAACAACTTTTAGAATTTCTTACTTGGATGCCATGATAAATTTCCATTGGAAATCTTTTATCGTTCGGAAGAAACGTTTTAAAGAACTGACTTTATGATTTCCTTAACTTATTAAGTTTAAAATGATTGATCTGAATATTTCTGTATTTGCAGCTATTTTATTCCTTTTGCCAAAATCGATTGATTATATTAATTGATTTTAAAAGAATCCACGTGAAGCGCTTTATTTGTACATCTGTTGCTCTTCTCCGTTGCTTCATTCAAAGAAAGAAACAAGCTGGCACTCAGCGGTGGGTTATGTATTATAACCGTCAAAGTGTTGTAATTTTAACATATTTTACATTTACAATTAAGATTATTATTTATTTTTATAATTTACTAGTCAGTACCCTGCGTATTGCTACCGAAGAAGAAATCATTTTTGAAATAACGTTTGAACTTTGAAATAGCTATCTTGTTTAATTAAGAATGATATTTATTTCCTTATCTGCAATGAATACATGCATTCAAATTTAATGACATATAAAAGAGAAATAATATTTATTCTATTTTTTGTAAATAATATTTATTTTATTTATTATTCAAATGCTTTAGGATATTGTTTTTCCATCTTCAGCAAAAACAAATTTCTTGACTCTCCGACTCCAACATACAACTGGCCATGTAAAAAACATGGATTTTCTAGGTTCAATTCGCACACTTGAAATGATTGACCTTGCGCCTTCTTAATGGCAATAGAGAATGCAAGTCGAATGGGGAACTGCAGTCGTTTGAAATCAAAAGGCATGTCGGTGGGAATAATGGGAATGCGTGGAAGGAGCATATCTTCACCATTCCTCTGTCTGTTAAGAATAGTTGCCTCACTTCTTGCCGTATTTTGATCTTCTGATTCTGATGCGCATGATAATGTAGTACAGAAACGTCGTTTTTCGATTCTTGCCACATGTTGATCTTGAGATACTGAAGCACGTGAATCTGCAATTCGTAAACGATCTGCTTCATTGCTCGCTTGTCATTCCTCGTTTGTTTGAGAAGCTCGAATTGGCTTAATTCTACGTGCTGCGTTGGTAAATCTAGAGAGTGACGAACATTTGGGAACATATTTTTTATCGAAGCAATCAACACGATATACACTTGTATAACCGAAATATCATTTGTCGATACACTGTATAAATAGAAAAAATACTGTCTGTACTGGAAAATTTCCATTATATATAACTTGATCCTCATCGATAATAATAATTCTATTTTGTAAGTGTGAAGGAAACTGAATCATATGCGCGGCATAGACAAAATATTGCGTACGCTGAATGACAATATATTGTGTAGACGACCATTCATTATTGAAAATAAATAAAATAATTTAGAGCTTACACTTTTTTCGATTTCACTGCACTCACATCGATGATAATAATTTTATTTTGCTTGATTTATGTGTGGTTAACTCCGAATGGTATTTGCCGTTTGCCAATTTTAAAGTAACGATTTGTTTGTAAATTTTATTCTGTTTAAAATAAATGCTAATAATTGCATTCGGCTTTAATGCTAATGTTTAATGATTATTGCCTATCCTAATAACTGCACCTTCGCTCAAGTGCAAGCAATAGATTAGCAAAGTTTTATCGCAATTAGATGAATGGTACGATAGCGAAAAAAATACGAACAACAAAAATTCGTTTTTATAAATTAGATCGTCGCTGCGATAGGTATAATAAATATATAAATCCTGTACCAGTCATGCTTTTTTTTATGATTTGAAATTATTTAACATTTAGTTTATAAAAATAACCATTAATTTTCCACTTGATGTTGGCAGATTTTCAATAAAGTGATTGCCACTAAGCAATTATTAATTTTTAATTTTAGTTGAAAATGTTGCTTAAGAATAAATTTTATCAACTATTTTTCATTCATCTACAAATCTTACATTTATATTGTTTTATGCGATTGCAGAAGCAAGCAAAAAATATCATGAAGTGTAAAGAAGTCGATAGTTTAGTTATATTAAAATTTCTTATTTTTAAGGCAACAGTAGGGCTATTTTGGGATGGACCTCGTAATTTTGAACAAAGGTCAGATGACAAGGATGATGCTTGAGCTGGCACTTACCGCAAGCCGAGACCTTACCTCTAGGCCACCGCTGCCATGAAGTTGCGGACGAAGGTAATATGGGGAAGGAATGTAAATGCAATCTTGTAGCAAAATAGATTTTTATATAATATTTACTTGGATTAGTAAATTTTTTGTTATTAAAATTTTATTTCTCATTAAATATTTTACATTTTCACAATTATTTTTTAATTTTAGGCTCTGCAAAAAAAAAAAAAAAAAAAAAACGCATTACAAATGCATTTATAATTTTATTTTTGATATCTCCTGACTTGCTTTTGACTGTCTTTCCTTCAGATCAGTGTAAAAAAAAAAACTGTTTATAGCTGTGCAGTCGCTGCCGAAGGACTGGACTCTACCCTTTTGAGGCAAGGCATACTGTTTTTAATTCTGATTTCAATAAAAATGCGTGAGATTGCGTTTGAATCTAATTTGTTATTCTCTATTAACAAATTAGAGAATGAATTCATACACTGAAGAAAATCGGGATAGCTGTAATTCCGCTTATTAGCACTGAAAAAAAAAATCTTTCTATAAAAAAAATATAAATGAAAGCAATTGAAGTATAGTAAAATTTTAATATCAGAATTTTCGTTCATTTTGATATATATTATAACTATTAAAATTGTCAGAAAACTTGCAGATAATCTGTTGAAAAATACCGAAAGTGATAATCAAGCAGATGAGACTTTGTTCTATGTATGAAACGTAGTAAATTGAAGTGATTTGATTTTTGCATTATAGAATTTCTTTAAGAAACTTCAGTTTCTCATTTTTCAAATAAGTATTGATAAAGACGAAAAAATAATCTAATCTAGATTCTTCCGTTTAATAATAAATTGAATAAATGAAATTGGGAAATGGAAAATAATTTTGATTTACAAATTCTTGTTCATTTAATATAATAAGTAATGCGAAAATGCATTATATGGTAATTAGTAATGCTTGACCAATTAATATTTAATGATGTGAAATTCGGTATGGTGAAAAAGGCATATATTTTAAATTTTAAAAAATGCATCTCAATAGAAGATGAAGTGTAAATTTATATTTATACAAGTGCATGAAATGCTCAAAATGTAAAAGAGAAGAAAATTCGAGGTTTTGAAATAATATTATATGTTCACATCATTTTTTATATACTAATATCAATTAATTTTTACACAGTATGATATGTTTCGATGAACCAATTTAATAGCTTAAAGAAAAAATTTGGATTCCAGCCAAAATCGCTTACTTGTCTTCAAAAAGTATAATAGTTTGATGTTTTTATTAATAAAGTATGAATTTACTTATGGTATTAAATTTTTTTTTCTTCTTGTATTTCTATCGCCTTATGAATACAATTTTTTGAGGCGTTATGACAGGAACATTGCAAAGCAAGTGTCAAAGTAAATATGCTTATCGAATCATTCCGAATATAAGTTGTGTCTCTTTTTTTCATACATTCTGTTTCTCACAATTTTTTAGAGGAAAAGGCACACTTTTCAGTCGACGGAATTTTTTATGTTATGAGAGATTTACTGTTTCAAAATATAACTTGATATCAATTCGTATGTCTTCTGTGTCACATAAACTTACTAAGCAACACTCGGGAGCGCGCATCCTTTCTATAGTAAATTTGACAACAATATGCAGTAGCTTCCCAGAATTCTCACACATAAATTAGAAATCTTCTCAGCAGCATGTGACTGTCCTATTGACAGTTGACAACAAAAAACAGTTTGATCCTTCCTGATTTAATGTCTGAACGAATTTCAGAACAAAACTGCAACAAACTTGTTCTCATTCAACTCCGGGGACAACAATGTGACAACATTTCAGGATCCACTTCTTTCATCATTTTTGGAGGATGCGCATATCTTGATGCTAAAAAAGAAGAGCTAGAAGAAATCGCAATGAATACAAGCAGATTGTGATGGCAACTCCCCTCGACGAACGCATGAATACAAATACCTGCTGTCAAACAAATATTGCAAGTATTTATCAAACTATCAAGATTCATTCTCCATGCATTCTGAGAGGCAGAAGTAGCACGAAAACTCCTCTACTCAGGAAATGGATTTTGGCTTCTGCAAGTTGCTTCAGCAAATCTTCTGCGCTCTTGCATAGAGGCCCAGAGGAAGTGTGAGGTATTAGATGAAGGGGGGAAAAATGGCGACCCGTCTTGAGGAAATGTCTCCCAGAACTTAAGCTAAGGACTTCAGAGTGACAGTGGCTCAGCTACAGTTCATTCTAATTTTATTTTAGTTTTATTATTTTATTTATACTTTTATTTTAATCCTGCGGAATCTCAGTATTGTTGCTTTAAATAAATTTTGTGTCGGATGGTTTTAACCTATCAATCGAAGACACTTAACATTTTCCTTCTGTGGCCTGCATTCTTTTCTTCTTCTTTTCCAAACATATCAATATCAATGATTAAACTCTTAAACATTTTCGTATTGCAGAAAGGACACCTCAGTAAAATTATGAAATCTAAATCTCATCATCTTGAGGTTTTTAAGGCATAGAAATTGAAATTTGTCTTCATTTTTTGAAATTTTGCTATATTAAAAAAAATCTTTCAATGCTTATTTGTTAAAACTGTTTTTTAAATGATTTCCAACTGATTATTTGATAATATTAAAAAGAATTCTTTTAGCAATGCAGTTTTTTTCAAAGTTATTTTAAAATCGCTGTTTTTAACAAAAAATGCACAAATTTCGGCTTGAAATTAATTTGGGAACAGTAACAGATTCAAAAGATATAATACTAGATGATGCGTCCAAATAAAAATGAGATTTTTAAAAAGTTGTAGCAATGTCATTCAGGAGAGATATGGTATATTTTTAGAGATGGGGTCTCTTCAAATCAAGATATGCCTTGCCTGCGTAACAATTTACAGGCGAATACTGGTTTTGTGAGACAGTTTATCACCTTGGCTAAATATCATTATAATATATCTTTATTTTTAATAAAAATCAAATTATTAGTCAAAAATTAAACTTAGGGAAAGACGAATAGGCAGTCTAAGTACGTCGCCGAAATTGTTTCTCTTTTTAAATAGTTCTAACTTGCAGGTTCTAAAATCTCTAATGGTTCCAGCTTGGAGACATTAACCCAAATTCTTTCAAACAGGGTCTACACGATGTAATTCAATTTTTGTCGTAGAAGGTGTTAATAGAATCCACATTTACAATAGAACCGAAATGTAGTTTTTTCTGCGGTGCATTGGTTTATTTTTTATTACAGAATGTTAGCGCTACTGACATGCTATGAATTTGTTGACTGTATTCAATACTTAGTGTAAAAATTCATTAACTGTCACTCATATCGGATTGTTGCACCTCATGATATATATTCAATTCGACCTACGTTCAATTACAAATGATGATTTCGCAAGCACATCCTGCCGACAATGATTCTTTAACTATACTTTGAACTTGTTTGGAGGAATTCTGGGCGCATCGGCTTTTTTTCCCTATGCTGTTCCATTCATAGACAAACCATCTCTAACCGTTTCATGCCAGGTTTCTTCTGGCATACGAAGATTAAATTCTATCATTTAAGATAACGCTGTGGTGTAATTAATAATAATGACTGATTCCCTCAGGGTTCCACCTTCCTTAGGTGGGTACGGGTGTCCCAATCCCGAAGTTCCCAGGGATCTGTACTCCCTTTATGCTTCCTCTCCCCTAGGCCATCTGATGTTTGCTTGATATTTTCCTTCCCTCGACGGCAAGCGAAGGAGTTCTCCATGAGAAGCTGTCGCCGCTCTGTTTGCTTCTTGCTTCTCATGGACAGCCAAAACCCCACATGGTGGCCGTGCGTGGCGACCCATTAGACAGACGGGTGGTGCGCAGTGGTCTGTGCATCAATCGGCTGGTAGAAAGTCACCTTAGTGGCTAGTTTGCTTGGGAACAATCGAAGGGGTCACTACATGGGATTGGCGTTAAGGGTGGTCACTGTCCCCAGGGGTAACTCTGAGCATATAGGTTCCGGCCAGGACTAAGGTAAGGGCCGAGGCTGGGAAATGGCCAGAGCCGGTGGCTGCCTTCCCTTGTTGGGCTCCGTGGTGGGCGGTGTCGTCGGGCCTGAAATTTTATCAGTATCGTATGGGCAAACACAAACTTTCCCCCTTAAGTGGGCAACAAAATGTTTCTACCTTTACAACAGTACCTAATTTTCCAACCTTTTTCATTATCAAAAGATCATCTGCTACTAATGATACATTTCATTCTGTCCCTCCATTTCTTGTTGAAAGAGGTATAACTGGCAATATTGGTAAAGTTAAAAGTACTAAAAAACTTTGATTAGGCGATTTGTTGGTAGAAGTACAATCTCGTAAACAATCTGTACAAATTATGAAATTAAAATCATTGGTAAATATACCAGTTGTTGTTTCACCTTCATTGAACTCCTCCAGAGGTGTTATTTCTTGCAGGGAGCTATTCAATGTACCCATAGAAGAAATAACTAAAGATTTGCAAGGACAAGGAGTTAACCAGATACAGCGTATCTCTATACGGTGGGATGGCCAGCTCCTAAATACCAAGCATCTGATTCTTACTTTCAGTTTTTCCAAATTACCCGAGTACATTAAGACGAGGTACATGCGCCTGTTGGTTCGACCATATATTCCGAACCCACTTCGTTGTTATAAGTGCCAAGGATCCGGATATTCAATAACTTCTTGCCGCAGGACACTAACTTGCACCTGCTGTGCGGAAGTAGATCACGATAGTACGGAATGCACATCTGGGGGAAAATGCTTTAATTGCAAAGGTGCACATAGTTCCTTTTCTCGGAACTGTGCTGCATGGCAACACTAGAAAAAGAAATAATTAGTACAGAAATTAAAAAACAAATTTCTTATTCTGAAGCTCGTAAAATTGTTAAATATCAAACTCCTGTATCTGGTACTAGCTACTCTTCTGCTATTAAAAAAACCATCTGCAACTGATCTGACTCAAAACAAAGGAAACAAAATGCTTACTGATAATGCTCCCGAATCCGCTGTTATAACGTCAATGCCAATAGCTGACAATAGTAATATTGTTCCTCGGTCAACTGATCATGAACATGAAATGTTTAATGTGCCATCTAGTGAAATGCCACAAGATTTGCATAAGTTTAAAACTGTTAGTTATAAGAAAAAATATAAAAAAGATTACAAGCAAAATTCTGAAAATATATCATATGCTAAATTCTGGAAAACTTCACCTCGACAAGCCTTCCAATCTATGCCTAATTTTAGCTCTTCGCAGACCATTCATTCTAAATCAGACGATAAAATGGATGAAGCCAACTCTGAGCTTGAATTCATGACCACAAATAAACCCAATCAAAGCACTGACAGCGAAATAGAATCAGATAATACAACCCCCATGAACCAATTGATGAAACACCACTTGCTCCGGAACCTTCTATCGACTCCTTCACAGTTGATAAAACTATTTTTAAACAAAGTTCTCAAGAATGTCAAGTTAAATGGATTGATCTGAAAAAATTTTACCGTGAACCTTTAAATATTCCTATACATAACAAATACTTGAAAAAACATCGAATCAAAAGATTACAAAGATTTTTTTTTTCTTTTCACTTGCTTTTGTAATTTATTGTACTTGTTTTAATGTTATGATGGATGCATTTAGACTTTTTAAATTTCATTGATATTTTAATCTTTTAACATTTTTGGAAATATTTTCTTTCTGGGATGTCATTTGCATTTTTAAAAACGCTGATACTATTCATTATTGGGTGTCTTTCATTTGATCACGAAAAATTATAATTTTAAACTGTATGAATGAATTGCACGTGACATTTTTAATACCATTTGTTTGGCGCAGTATAGGCCTATTTGGCTCTTGAGCCATTAAATCTCAAAATACCGTAACAATAATGACTGATTTTGTCAAGATAAGTTATTAACTTACATTTGAAATGACGCAAATGGCGTGCCTATTCTTGACATATACTCTTATACGCATTACTTAAGGGCAAACTTCTCCCCTTCAGCCACACTTGATTAACGGAGGTGAGTCCATGGACATGTCATGGGTGAGAATAACTCATTCGGTAGAAAATATGTATTGTGTCATAAATATAACTCATAATAGGGGTAGACATTTCGGCGACTGTTGATTTAAGTCACAAAAATCTGTTTTTAAAAGTATGTTTCATCAAAATTCCAATTCTGCTTGGGCTATAACGTCTTACTGGCGCAAAACACTTTCATAGTTTTGCAACACTTGTTCTTAAACTGCTGTACATTGTCACGTGCCTTTAGGGCCGTCTTATCCAACAGGTTGACGCCAGTCATTCGATAAGCTTACATATTTATGTTTTTACTTTCATGTTGAGCCATATGATCATTTTGGTGATTTGGTAGGTGATTATTTTAAATATGTTAAGAATAAAAATATGACTAACGCTTGTAAACAAGCAATCTTTGATTTTCTTAATGCATGTCAGTTCAAAAAAAATTGTGAGTCGTTAACAGGGAAACGACATATCTCACCTTTCTTTCAACTCCTTAATGATTTTATTAAGTAAGCATTCTCATTGAAACCGCAAGTACTCAATTTCCGAATGATAGTTCCAATTTCTATTAACACCAATGCCCAACAACATTGTTACAGTATTTTTTCGATATTGGCCAATATTTAGAAAATCACTGAGATATCGTACAATATCATAAGCTAATAGGGATGTGACGACAGATTTGCTCAGGGCGCTCAACTTTACTTAGGCGGCATTGCTTTTCTTCAGTAGTTGCAGTTGATAAATAAAAGTCATATATTTTGCTACAGGTGGTATTTGATATTCGAAATTTCGATGCGGTAACGTCATCTTAATCACCGACTTTTCCTTTCAAGATGTTCGCATCATACTTTCGGTGGGTTTTCGGGTGCTGCTCCTGCATTGAGAGTAGATTTTGGGTGAAATCGGGTCCCGCAATAATAGCCCCAAAATCGGAACTTTGCCATCAGTCGAGTACGCAGTACACTGATAAGTTTTGTTTAGCATGGAATTCTTTTTTTCAAATATCTTAGGTGCGCCTTAAGGCATTTTTACAGCGCGAAATGTCCATTTCTCAATTTTTCTAATTCAGTTCATTGGATTTTTCGCTATCCATAATTCTAAATATCCTGATTTAGGTGCATCATTTTAAGAAAGTGCTAAAAATGACATTCTTTGAAGATTTATAAGTCCGTGCGAGGAATTTTCCAACCCTCATTCTTCTCAAAGTAATCGTACTATGCAAGGTACCACTTTTCTCATGAAAATGAAAGTAGATATTTCACAGAGTTTGATTTGAAAAAAGTCACGCTAAAGACTTTTTGCAGAGACTATTGCTGAGAAGGGTTGAGAGGGTTTCATTCAGCTTCAACCACACCATCTAGATGGGCAAAACCATGACACTTCTGTCTTGTGAGGGAGAAAAAAAAAAGAAAGAAAATCTTTCCTTTTAAATACCTCAAAATGCGAGCATTTAAAAGTCAGCAATTGGCGTGCATTCAATACAAATGAGACTCCATTTTTCATTCTTCTATTAGAAACAAAAGCAACTCCATCCTTTGCTCAAAATGACTGCATTCCCAAGTCAGAATGTTTTATGTTATGCTCAAAGGAAATAATGATGATATTTTGTTCCAAGTAGAAAGACGTTTGAAAGTAAATAGTGATGCGTTTTTGATAGATTTAGGAATTTTTTATCGTTTGTTTGGATTGAGATTTTTAAAAATTTATTTCTTTGATTTTACAGGAATAAGTTCTTCGGACAAAGTTTTAACTTTTAGTAGGAAAATAATAGAAACCCCTGGTGACAAAGGATGGCAAATAGTGTTGCTAGAGTTTTTATTAAGAGAAACAAGTTTCTTTTGTGTTAAATGAAAACTATTATCAAGAGTTGGAATCGAAAAAAGAAAGAAGAGGGGGAGGCATTGTTTTAAGGTACATCTGTCTGGACAAGCAAAATCTAAAAAGAAATAACATTATTCTATGGAACTGAAGATGAATGTTTAAAGATAGCACTCAAGGTAAATTGATACTGCCGAAGAAATGCATCTCTCTAAATACGGATAGATTGACAAAGAAAAATATTGTTATCTGAAATAAGACATTGATAATAAATTTGAAACAAAAAATATTATATGTTTTCTCCATCTCCATTTCTAATAATAATAATAAAAAAGAAAATGCGAATTAATGCGTGTGTGCGCTGACTCTTTACAGACCAGCCCGTTCTACCAAGAGCAAGAAAATTTGAAACAGGTATCATTTGAAAGAAAAGAATGCAAACCTAAGATTGATTTTTTTTATTTTGAACTTTAATTAAATAAAAATGAAGCGACATTTCGGAGTTTTTCCATCGATAATTGCCGAAAATATTGTTGCACAAAACAGATTTTATGCAACTTTGGAATTAAAATTTTTTTCAGTGAAACAAATAACTGCCGAACTTTAATTAAATAATAATTTTGCATCACTTTGGAGTTTTCCTCGCCATAATTGCAGAAAATATTATTGCGCAAAAAAGATTTTTAACAATACGAATAGCGGGCACTTTATTCGACGAAAAAGATTCGGCCATACGTTGAACGAAACAGGTGTAAGGCTATTGAAATCACGTGGCTTTGATATCGATCTCAAATGGATGTTTAAACATACTTTGCTGCTTATATCACGAAAACCAAAAGCTTAAGAGATTTTACATAGAGTCCCGGATCGCCAAAAAAGTGTAAAGCAAACTAAAAAAAACAAACTGTTTATTATTTTTACAGTTTGTAGAGCGAATGAGAAAGTGGAGCAGCAATGCTGAGAAAGACAACGTGCAATTAGATAGATTATCCTAAAAATTACATTTCTAATGGCGTTAATGATAGTAGAGGGTAAGAATAAATTTGGAAAGTGTAACCCAGTAAACAGGGCAAATGTTATTAAAGTAACTGGCTTAAACGTGCATTCCATTTCTATTTTTAAAAATACTTTATTGAAACAATCATGAGTATCAAATTATGTATAACTGAAATGAAGCAAAATCAAAATTCTCGGTTGATCAGCTGATCGACGAAGTTGGCCAATCCAAAACATATTTAAGATTTTGATGCAATTTCCTACATTCTTGTGGGATAATTAATAACTAAGTCAGGATTTAATCTCCTAACTGCAATTATAGAACAAGGAGTGCAAGTTAGGCATGAATGGTGCTAAATCTTTTGTTATGAAGCACCTACCAATCTGCCTGCTGTTGGCTTATTGAAATAGGGGAGGCATACAGATTCCCACCAGCAGTCAGACGCAATTTCTGCACAATGAGAGTCCGCTTCTTACATCTGGCTATTCTGAATATTCGCAAATTGCAGGTACGCTTGGCAATTCAATATCAGTCATTGCTAAAGATGAAAATGAAATCTCTGAGACACTCTTCGTAGTGATACTTAGAAGACGATAGAAAAGAAGACTTTACAGTTATGTGTATCTGAGACATTAGACAAATGGATGCAGAAAACGCACTGTCAATAAATGACCTGGAGAGGATATTTTCGTGTTGATAATTTTTAAGTAAAATGTTTTTATTAATATCTGATATCATTTTGTTAAAGCTTTATTTAACCGTTTGCTATATTTTTGACAGTGAAATCGAAAAATTATTCTACTTAAATCTTTGATGCTTTAGTAATATTTGTAAAAATGGCTTATATAGTCATTTTTGAACTATCTACTTAACTTCTCCATTCAGTCGAACAGTGGCTCAGTGCAATAACGAAAGAACCGCTTGGGGAACGCAAGCTGGAGGAAAGTTCTCTCCTGTTGTGCTCTTAACTACTTCATTATTCCGAAGCTGCACTCGTAGTTTTTACACCCAAGAGCTCATTCGAATTGGATTGCTGACTGAAAAATTTCTGCTTTTCCTGCAAACGAAACTCAGAAAGTAGTTTACACTTCCCTGACGGTGTTGAACCTGAATGTCCGCAGAAAGGCAATCTACTCCGTGTGTTGAAATGAAAGCAAGATTTTTAATAATAGAAACTATCATATTTTCCCTTGATTGTGAACTCTCGGCTAGATAAACGGTAAGTCTAATGGAATTAGTTTACTACACGAGTGAATACTTCCCGGAAGATGTTGAGACGCTCTTATTCTTTTTCTTGAAATCGCAATTAAAAAAGAAAGTAGTTGAAAACTTCGCTCTAAAATGACACTTTATCTCAAGCGACGCTTGTTTGCGTACATTGAAAGTGAGACTGTTGAAGCGAAACGGAATCTCGCATGATTCCGTTTTTTTCAGTCATGGATGCAAGTCCCACTTGTATCACTTCCTTGTTGACAGAACGATAAATGTTTTTGATAATCATTATTTTTGTCCCTTTTTCGGACTATTGCTTTTAATAAATAATTAATATTTTTTAATACTGATAAATACTTTCATCTTCCATGGTTCAGGAAGCTGAGAATCCAAAATGTATTGTATTTGACTTTGGGATATTTATGATTTCAGCATTCTTAATAATTTTTATTTTTTAAGACAGCAGAATCTCATTTTTGCAAACAATAAAAACGCTGGGATGATATTCAAGCAAACAACACAATACTCCGCAGCCTCCTTCTTTATACATTTAGGAGATGCTTTCTTGGGCCCCACATATGAGCTTTTTCATCTTGGTGGACATTTAAGCGTCATTTCAACTTCTTTGGAAGAAACTTCATAAACATAAGTCACCACCCTTTTGCTTTTACAGCGACATATATTTCTGCTCTTGGGTTCATTTCGTTGCTCCTCATTTTACTTCAGAAGAAAATTTCGACCGTTTTGTCGCCATTCATCTAGTTGAACCGTTTTTCTTCGTTCCCTTTCACGTTGGTCCGCAATCTCTCCCATCCTCCTCCAGGGAGGGAGACAAATGGAGGTGGACAGTCGTAAAACCTCCCCCCCGGATTCTTTCCGTAAAATGAGAAAAGTGACAGCCTCCTAGAGAGTTGTAGGCTTTATTGTTGTCCTTTTGCTCCCGCGAAGAGCCTTCGCTTCATTTGTCCAAGAATATGGCCTTGAATCTCGACTGTCATCTGCTTCGAGATATGTCCGGAGCCATCTGACCTTCTCTTTGATCGAGCTGGGAATCCTGTATTACTCCGGTGCAAATTTTGAAAGAAAGTTTAATAGGAACTCAGTTTCGTCGTTTAAATCAGAATGATTTGTATGGGATGGATTATAACGCTACAGTAAGATATACTTTAAATTTGTAATGGTTGTTCTGTTTGCTTATACAATAATTATGTTACTGATTCAAAGTCAGTAAGAAAGACTTACGGATTCTGAATTTGAAGAAAAACATGCAATCAAATTATAGACTCTTAGGAACTGGCAGTCTTCAATTTTTATTTTTGAAAATAACATGTTTGTTTTGTTAATCCTGATTTGCAGTTACTTACTATTTTTTTTAATTTAATCTTTTCAATGTTTGTTCATAATTCTATTATAACCTTTTCAAAATTCTATTGTAATTAATCTTTTCGAGTGCAGTCAGTTGAGGCGATGACAATAAAATAAACAAAGTAAACGTGACCTTGGTATATAGATAGCGAAAGCCCTTAAACTCTTTTAAGTTAGCGAATGTAGCGGAAAGTCGTTCATTCCGTTTAACGGACGAGAACTTTTGAAAATTGCATTTTATAAACATTTCTTCTCGTTTCTATTTTCTTTCCTTTTCATATTAAAATAACGTCTAAGGTAATAAGACGTCTAAAGAGAATTCGCTAATATTATTTGCTTGATTCTCCAAAGTATTGCTTTAAACAGTTGTTAAAAATTTTTATTTCAGAGTAGAATGGAAATGAAATTTAATAGATATATAACACTTTCAAAATTCTAATAGAATCATAATAAGGTATAAAAACTGTTATGTATGACAATGGATTGTCTGACAACATGACGACGCACACCATACTCACCATTTTGTGATATTTAAATGTCATAAAAAATATAATTTTTTTTTCTCCTTCACTTTCCAGATGTGGCAGTTTAAAATTAATGGCATTTTTAAAATTAGTGAGAGTGATCTCCCTCATAAAGTTGTTTTATCTTTCCCTCTGCAAAAAATGATGGACTTCAAGCAAAATCGAGAATGTCACGAGTGCTTAGATTTTTACTTTCCGCGTCCCACATGTGAACCTTTATATTCTTTTATATATTTCAGATACCGCGTTTCTTGGGTGTAGGTATCCAAACATACATACGGGGGGGATACTATGCGGGATTTGGTTTAAAATAGCGTATTAAATACTATCCATCCGGATTTTCATGCTTTGAAGTTATGGCGATCACTTACTTTCCTGCGAGCAGACAAATATACAAGAATGATTTTCATTAGAATTTTTAAAGAAATCCACATATTTAGTGTGAAAACATCACACCAAATTTCATCCGTCTACTAAAAGTGTTTTTGAGTTTCATGATTCCAAATTTTTTCCCGCATTCAAGAAGACCTGAAACGTAAACAAAAACAAATTTGACAAAATCTCGAGTTCGACGTTTTTAATGATTATAATCTTTTTACTCTGTATATTTCGTATTCAAGAAAGTAACGAGAGTATTAAAAACAGCTGTCTGGTAGGAAACATTGACAGAAGCCATTTTATGTGTCCTCTTCATCTGCTCCTTATTTGACGAATCTGCCTCTCTGTGAAAATCGTAATTATTTTCTATCCAATAATCATTGTAAGAAATGTAATATTCATAATAAAAGCAGTTGCTAAAACTAATTTATTTTAAACGAATATATATATGTATATTGATCAGGGTTCTGTAAAACATTTTCACACCTAGAACATATACCTCAACCTTTTTTATGCGAAATGAATTTTTTGTTTTGGTTTCCTCTAGTAAAAGCGTGAGTTAAAAAATGGATTCGGTTATCGAGCATTCGACAATAATAATCATATTGCCATACATTAAAATGCATTTTGTTGGAAATTCGAAAGAAATGACTCCAATATATATACACGACTTCGTGAATTGTTTTTCCTTAATGATGTCAGAAAATGACTAAAAATGTTAAAGATTCGTGTCATTCCACTTGGGAATGGGATCTATAATACCCGATATAAATGATCGGTTTTCAAAAACAGAATAACATCGAGAATATTGAGCTAGTTACATTATTTTAGTATCCATTATGAATTCTTGGCTCATCAATAAATGTCAAACGGAATCTTGCAAGTAAAGATGTTAAAAGATCGAAAATAAATATCTTTTGATATTTTTATTCATAAATATATTAAAAGAAATATTTATCAGCAGAGAGTCGAGGGCAGACAAATTAGAAATAATGACACGGATTCAAATAATCGAAAAAATGCTTGCAAAAGATTATTGAAGTAACAGAAATCTTTAAAAATGACTTGGATATTTTATTTCTCGTTCTTATTTTAACTGAATCATCGCTCACAGATATTCTAAACACATATAAAGCTTTTTTAAAAGTTTCAAACCTCATGAGCTGAAACTTCTAACATTAAAATAGAACAGTTTAACATCTTTTTGTTTTTAATAGTATCAAAATGCACAACATTGCAATTGATTTTAATTGGCTGGTTTTGGAACCATTTCTGTCTCGCTGGGCTTCCAAAAGGCGCGTTGTAAATGTCATTTTTCATTTGAGGTACCGGAGCAGCGTGAGAAATAACAATCGCGCACAATCTAGCTAGAAAAAATATCTGTGGTACAATATAAAAACTCATAATGGGAAGCAAAGAAAATGGAAGACGAATGAGCGAAATACTTTCGTAACATTACGTTTAGTAATGCAGATACATTTTTACTTGTATATGGAGTATAGAGAAAGTATTGTAATTGGCAAAAAAAAAAAAAAAATCGCTTTTAGTTTAGTTATATTAATGTCCCGTTTAAAAGCAACACCAGGGCTATTTTCGGATAGACCTCGTCATTTTGAGCCGCCGTCAGATGACGAAGACGACACCTGAATGGGCAAGCTCCTCCCCAAACTTCCACACCATAGCAGAGGGAGGACTTTTAGCACCAGATCACCAGATTTAATGTGCACCAGACCCGCTTACAAGATGGGTCTTCGGTGGAATCGAGTCCTGAATCCCTCCGGTCCCGAAGCCGAGACCTTAAAACCAGGCCATCGCGGCCCGTCAAAGAATTCGTACTCATGATTTTGATGTATCTTCCAGTTTTAAACCTCTTTCAGTGCGAAGAACACATTTTTGGCATGATGTCTGTCAGTCTGAGACAAACATAGTTCAAAAATACTTTGAAGTAAACTGATAAATTTGACATTTGTTAAACACCAAATTTGTAGAATTCTGTTGGATTTTGAGCAAAATCCGTTCAGAGAAAGTGTGTCTGTCCAGCTGATCGAATATAAGTCAACACAATATTTCCAAAACGAAGAGAATTAGATGGATGAAATTTGGACCTGATTTGTCATCTGTATTGTAGACAAAAGAAATATTAAAAAAATCTAACAAGAAGTTGAAAGAGTTGTAGACTTCTCTAAGAGTTGTAGACTTTTAAATCAACACTTTGAATGAAAAAAAAAAGTTTAATGGGTGGACGAAAAGTAAAGTTCCAATAAATAACTCTAAATGTAAAGACAAAAACTCTAGTAACGATGCCTCTATATAAGCCACATAATCATTAATGTTTGTGAGGAAATAATAAGAATTATGAATATATGTTGATCCCACAGTTGAGAAAAACATTTTCGTACAACTTAAGTTTTGAGGAAAAAAACCTTGTTCTGAAAAGCAGAACTACCCGAGTGGAGGAATTCATTTGATATCGCAGTCACAAGGTAATTAACTGTATATGACATCTAATATCTGTCGTATGTTAAACTGTGATGTCACGCGTTCTTTTTTTTTCTTTAGCAAGATTTACATTATTCTTAATGAAATCGATGTTCAAAATTATCCACTATCTATTTTTTGCGAAAGTGAATGCTAAATTGGGATAGGGAACAATATGAATGTTACATCATTCTTTTTTTAAATTGAACTCAATATAAAAATAAATTAAATATATGTTTTTACTGCTCATCAGAATTTGCATCCTTTCATGTCAGCATGAACCAATTCAATTAAGAAAAATTATTCATAAATAATTTTAAGACACCTAAATGCACTTTACATGCTAAAGTAATCAGCACTACTGAGAGTCTGAATTTGAGTGCATTTATTATAAAACTACCAGTACTTAACAACATTCAATTTACAACAGTGAACTAATCTCTTTGAATTTCGCTATGATGTTGCATTGAAATGAAAGCTTGAAACGGATTGGTTCCCAACTGGTCAAAGCTCATTAGCGTTAATGATTTTTCAGAACAATGACAGTGAACTATTTTGAAAGGTTTTCTGACGTAAGGCACCTGTTCAAAACAGATTACGTGCATTATTTAGAAGAGGCAGTAGTCATTTCAAATGTTGCTTGTTCATAATATCGGATTTTTAATTTATCGATTTAAAGTGAGGATGAACATGTTTCTACTAATACTTAGTTTAGATATTTGTTACTGTACCGGCGTCATTTTAATCCCTTTTTTTTTACTGCTTGGTACAATTGTACTTCCCCATTGACCTAATTTGTCTCTATTGTGACCACTGGATTCGTTGCTCTGCTCTTCTGTCCCATGGATGAAGCTCATTTCATTTGGTAATGAGCGCAAAAAAGAAGGGTGGTCAAAGAGGAACGCAACATTTATTTGCGGATTACTTGAAAAAACAAACAAACGTGAAAGCACTTTTCTACTTCGTTGTCAACATTCACTCATTAAGAATATGTTTGAGTTTCTCATTAGCAGGAAAATAAAGATTCATTTCATCAAATAAATGCATGTAAACATGTTTAGTTTTCAGAGTAAATGCGTTATTTTTGGATTTTATTTTCCTACAAATAAAATTGAGTTAAGACAAAATATTTATGGATGGAAAAAGGGAAAGCGAATAGAAATTATTATTCAGCAATGTATATATGCATCATAAAATGATATTCGCGACTTTTATCAATACTTTTTTTATTTATGATTACTAATTTACTTTTATTTTATTAAAATAAAGTTTTTCTTTCTTTCAAGTTTGTGATTCAAGTTTTCTTTCTTTCAAGTTCTTTCAAAGTTTGTGGTATGCACCATTATTCTAGATAGATTTCAATGGTACATTTCTCGTACCTCTTTTCAAAAAAAAAAAATGTGAAGTTTATTCATGATCGGTATTAAAGTGATTTTAGTAATTCCATAAATAATTATGCATTTAACGAAGTTAGTGCATGGTTAGATGATACATGTCAAACGCGCCGCTTCTCTGCACATATTTTAAGAGGAAATCTCATCACAACTGGTAGATATCTTGCAGTAGATGTTACATAAAAGAAATACAGCCACGCTTGCCTTGCACTGAATGGTTGTGCATTCAATGTTGTATAACCAAAGAGATGCCATAATTATCACAGATGTACATATTCATTTATGTAGTATGCAACATTTCAATTGAAATTTTATACCGAAGAAATTAACAATCAATCGACTAACTATTCGTAAAAATTCTCACAACACCAAGAACCATTTCCCATACTAGTAGGCGAAAGATCCCCTCTACATCGTATATGCGATTGTTTTTAAAAGATTGGGATCCCCTCCTTCCCCCTTTAAATGCTCGATTTCCAACAAGGAAACAGTTTTCGGAAGTCAAACAAAGATCTTGAGGTTTGATGGAATCTGGCCTGGGGAAGAAATCGCTTTCGGTCCCCTTCTGCATCTTAATCTCGTTAATGGTGCGAGGTAGAAGGAGTTGCTGCAACCCCACCAAACGCGTGGGTGGACAGGAAAGAATTAGGAGGAGAGATTTGGGTCGCCTGTTCTCGAAGCAAAGAAAGGGATGGAACATAGATGGTGGGGTGTTCAAAGGCACGGGGTTGGTGGAGGGAAGTCACTAAAATCCAATTGTCACCAGAAAGGACAGGGTTGTGTAAAAGGGGTCCTCTGTAATCTTCACTCTGGAGGAGGATGTTTTGAATTTTGGATGACTGAACATTTTGGAATGGGTCTCATCACAAAGAAAGTGAATACAAAATCAAAGATTATTTAAAATTAACAACATTTTTTTTGTGGCATTTGTGTACATTCAGCGAGAACTCTTCCAAGAAAAATTTAACATTTAAATATACGTTTCTGATCTTTGATTTAGTCGCCGAACAACGAATTATTTAGAATTTTGGGTTTTGATTTGAGTTAGTATAAAACATGAAAATATACATCATTCAATAAAAATAATTTAAATTAGCAATTTTCAACGTTTTGGCATTTAAAACTCAACACCCTCTATTTATTCCATTTTTACACCGTTTCATTTAATTTTGTTGAATATTTCATCTACTTACCGGTTAATTGGTAAGCGTTATATAATTAATGTAAAAATATCTTTAATGATTTTGCTTTAATTTGTCTATATTCTAAGGTCTATTTTGTTTTCTTTTTAATGAACAGAATCATCGTCAGAAGCCTTCTGATTTCATGCAAATGAATTTTCAAACCTTTACTTGGATCTCCTGATGTCGAAAATTTTGGAATATAAGAATTTCGATCGATTCGTTAGAAACTAGAATTCATGAATCTTTTAATACATTGGATTTTAGACCTACTCAGGGTAAGTACTAAAACAACGCCTCTCTCTCTCTCTTTTTTTAAATTGCTATTATTATATTTATCATCTCCCCCTTCTATAAATGTTATGTGGGGGAGAAGAATTGAAATCAAATTTAAAGAATTATAAATAGCAAATTTTGCAATTAATATGATTTGCATCCGATCAATTCATCTTAATAATACGAAAATCTTATATAAAAATAGTTAAGTTTTAGTAAATTAAAAAAAATAGTTACAAGTTTTTTTACTTTCTCGTATATGAAATATAAAGTTTCGTCATTGTTTTGTAAAAGAATGTGTGTTTTAGACTTCGTTTTTCTCAACCTACTCAAACTAAAATTTCGCACAATAATATAATTATAGTCATAAAATCTCTTATCAAATTTGATATATTTAAGTCTCTGTTCTTTTAAGTTATCGTTTTTACATGTTTCTGAAAGTACACAAAAGGTCAACCCCTTCTTGGAGTTGGCATACAAATTTGATGTCTACGTGCACCAAGATGTATCCATCTGGCTCTCTTCGTTTTGAAGTTATTCGGTTCACTAATATTCGAGTCACCAGACAGACAGATTTTCCATGAACGGAATTTTTTCACAATTTGATAGAAATCTACAAGTTTGGTGTAAAAACGGTCCTTGGTTCAAAATCTGAAAGGTAGGTGATAAGTTCGTGCGCAGAATTTTATCTCTCAACTCCCTTCGTTTTGTAGTAATCGTGTTAACATATATTCGAACACAGGACTGGCAAAGTTTTTCTGAATGGATTTTGCTCAAAATTTGATAGAAATCTATAATTTGCTATAAAGATTGTTCTCGGCGTCCCGGGTTCGAGTCTTGGTTCGGACATGGTTGTTCTTTACCCTGTGAGGTGTGTGAAAAAGCCCCCTTCCACCTGTAAAAAGAGATCGTGCAAGCGAGTATGGGAGTATCATTTTCATATGAGCTAGAAGTCAAACTTTTGTCCTCAGGTGCTCAGGGACCTTTACCCTCAGAAGCTACTGCATAAAAACTCGGCTTAAAATCGCTGACTTCGCAAGCGGGCTTGCCTATGGCAAGTGCCATGAGTAACAACAACGACAGATTGTGTATCAAATCGCATTCGCCAAGCTCGGTGCTCGTTTTTGTCGCAGACAGGATAATGCTGAAAATGGGTTTTTCAAACGCAGGGAGGTTTAGAAAACGGAGATATGTCAAAATATCAGATTCGAAATTTTTTTTTTTCTGTCTTTACAATACCTTTTATATATCTCGTAGACGAGAAATTAAAAAGTGATGAGAAATCAGGGGAGGGGGGAATACACAAAATGGAATGGATGCCACTGAGAGGCTAATTTTTAAAATTTTACGATTCTATTTTTCGAAGTAATGGCAATAAAACTTTAAAACGTTATTTACTTTCATTTCACCTTCTTTATGAAAGTACAGAAACTTTTTTTATAGCGCATTTAATCCTTCTGAATGCTAAAGAAAATGTGAGCAGACATTTAATGTTAAAACAGATATCTAAGCAAAAAAAAAAAAAATGATGCTTGAAATTTAAATAGATTTGTGCAATTACATTGTTTTTGAAGGTTTTATTATGAAGACATGACAAGGAAAAATATTTATTAGAATGATAATTTGTATTGATTTAAAATGAAATAACAATAATTCATTCTAGGTTTGGGGAAGCAAGAAACGAGATAAGGACGCAGATTTAATATTCGTAACATTTTTACTCCCTAGGTGGCGCGCCTCATGTGGTATGGGAGCAATGCTCGTTTTTAATATTCGTTTCGCCCTAGGATAAACATTTTTACAGGATAAAAACACAGCTAGAATAATCCAATTTGACGTGAAGGATATTCATGTGTATCCGGAACCATTTTCATATATAAATAGATTTTTTTTAAAAAAAAATCGAAAATGTGTATTTTTTAAAAGTATTTCTGAAGGAAAAACGTTGTTTGAAAAAAAAAAAAAAATGCAAATATATTTTTATTTTCAAAGATATTTTTCGTAAATGAAGATCGTTTCTTTATTTTAAATGTGTATGTATTTTATTTAATATCATATTGAATTTTTTATTTATTTATTTATTGAATTTTATTTTAATATTTAAAGAAATATATATATAAATGCTAATAATTTCCACATGAGCTTTAGGGATTGATTTAAGAGAAAATTTTGTAATGAATATATTAAATATGAAATTATTTTCTATAATAAACTTAGAAGGCTACATAGTGGACTTTTACTTATTATTATAAAAATTTACAAGATAAAATCCTAAGGAAAGATTGCGTTAAAATTGCAATAAAATCATTGCAATTTATCTCAAATTGCCGGCTTTCGATTTTTACAATGTATTTCTAAATTCCAATTCACTATGGCAAAAGTTTTTATTTCTTAAATTTCTCCGGATTCTCTTATTTCTTGCGATTTCATAGTTCTCTTGTGACTTGTGGCACTTTACATGCCCGCTGACAGTTATCTGTCAGCGACTTGAGCCGAGTGGGCGTCTCTTGTTTATTCGGTTGCGCCAACTAGGGCCAAGAGTACGACTTAGCTACTTCATACCTCACATTCGCTTGCACAACCCCATTTTACAAGGTTAGGGGGCACACATTCACAGATAGAACACAAAAGAACAGCAACCAGACTCGAACCCGGTAAGCTCAGATCACGGGAAAGACACGCTGCCCCTATGCCATGAAGCCGGTTGCGATTTCTTTTGTCAATAGATTCAAGCCAAGAACAATTAGTAATAATCTCATAAAAAAATACTGCACATTTCACATTACTTTAAAACACTTCTCTGCTCGCAGTATAAATAATAAAAAAACACATATAATTTTTAAATTATAATTTGTACTTTTTCAAAAGCTGTATCTATATATAATCGCTGGATTACAAATAAATACAAACTGATTATATTTTAATTTAAGTCCATTTACTTATTTATTCGTTTAATTATATTGAAAAAAAGTAAAGACGTCAAGTTGCACATTAGTATCAAATAAAATAGGTTAAATTAGGCGATATTAAAACATAGGATAAACTAAGATTAAAATATGAGATAAACTGAGGAAAGGAAATAAATGAATCTTTTATAACATTTATTTATTAACAAAAGGCTTACTTTAATTGGGCCTACATTTTATCTAACTGTATTACTCCCCCCCCCCCCCCCACGTTTGCCTTTTTCTGTATTTAAAGATATTTTACAACGTAATAAAGGCATGAAAAAAAAAAAAGCGACTTCATATTTATACATAGAGTAATAAAAGATGTATTGAAAAAGAAAGGTTCTTTTAGTACACTAGAATGTAGAAAATAATTTATTAAAAGTTTGCTAATGGAAAGCCATAAAGCAGTGGTATAAATGCTGCAAAGAAATCTGGAAATCAAGGTATAAATTTTAATTTTAAATAAATTTTTAAGAATTTATTCTTTTTTTGAAACTTATTGTAGATCATTGTGGCCCATTCTACTGACATATTTAAAATACGTCTAGAAGAATGTTAAAGGTCTCCAAACTCGACGGTTTTTGTTTTATATTCACTGGGTTGAAATGGATTCATTTGGGTCGGTTCGCAACTGATATAAAAATCCTACGTGGCATTTGCTGTTCAACTGTTTGTCTCATTTTTGGTTAATGTGCTTATTGTCATTTCATTTGGATCGATCATCACCGCTAAATAATTAAAAAAAAAACCTTTATACATTTAGTGAACTTTTGGATCAGGTTTCGTTATCAAACATATAGAATTGAAAATTTGTTTTTACACGTTTGAGCGGTATTGAGACGCCAGAAGTTTCTAATACGGAACGGATAGAAGACGGAACTTTTCAGAGCAAGTTGGAAACAATTTGCAACTAAGCGGCAGCTATTTTTCAATGAATTGTTGAATAAGGACATCACAGCGACATATTTTTTTAAAATAAGAAAATTGGTGAAACTCAGAAATTACCTATTACCGATTGAAATTGTGATGATTTAGATTACCTACTTTTATTTCTCTACTAGTCGCCTTTGACAACGAGCTGGTTCGCCTAGATGAAAATGCTCTTTAACATTTTCGGGGAAAAATATTATTTTGTCTTTTAATAGTTTTTTTATTAAAATATTTTTTAATTTCAACTTTTGGTAATCACGTAACCCTGTCTATTATAGAAGCTTTACGCGAATTTGTTTATTGCACTAGGTATGTCTTTAATTTTTAATCAATTCCTGTATCATTTGAATTTTTCTGAAAATATCCTTGATTCATCCATTATCTAATTCATTCCAAAATTCAGTTTAATTTTATTTTCGAAAGGATTTAAATACAGAAAGTAATGTATTATTTTATTTCTGTCAATAAATGTACTTTTGACAACAATTATGAAATCGAAACGCCGATAGGGAAAATTTTAGAGCTGTAATCGAAAACTTTATTATGTAATTTGCTTATGCGGGTACTTTGTGACATGATATAGAAAATAAAAGGAAAGATTGCGGGAATTTAAGTCATTCTGCGTTGTCACTACGTGGACGCGCCTTATTAGTCAAGCTCTTTTTTCAGCGAGATGAAAATGCCAGTTCTGCTCTTCGTGAATACTGGCGGTTAAAACAGTTACGTAGAGGACCGATGACCATAACTAACTTACGAAGAATAGTTGAAAGATTTGAAACAACAAGAATATTTGGTATCCGAGAATTCAAAGCCGAGGACGTAAAGTTATCAAGCAGGAACAAGTTGAGGAAGTTGCAACTGTCGTTATGGATCAGGCGATAGCTAATAAGTAGGGTAACAGCAGTGCACGTTCAATATCACGACAAACAGATATCCCGTTCTAAACGTGCAGAAGATGTGACGTAAATCTTAAAATTTTATCCGTGTAAGATAACACCCATTAACTGATGACACTGATCTGAATCTCGGAAATTTCTGGTTGTGGAACGTTCTGGTTCACTTGAAAGGCATTCCTGGCATTCCTACTTTAAAAAATCAAATAACGTTACATATCAGACGAATAAATGCCGATATGATGCGAGCCACCGTCCAAAATTACCTCGTTTACTGCATACATTATGGGACATCAAGTTGGTGTCCACCTTGAGCCAAATTTGTAAATTGCTATAATAAACGCTTTTCATTGGTATTTGATGTGTAGCTATTTACTGTTTCCATCGGCAGTTATGTATTCTTTTACCACACATTATGCGCCTGCAGCGCCAGGATTTCACCTATAGGCGTTTTTGGTACTATTTTTTTCTTGATAAATCGAAACCGCATATTTTAATGTGTATAGTGGCCAAATTTTATTATGTTTCGTCCCGTATATAACACGCTACAAGGCTCCGAACACCTCCTGTTATTTCTTGATCACCCTGTTTATATATTTAACTATGTTTGTCTTAAATAAAACTGAAAAAATTGAATAGTCTAGACAATTTAAAAGGTCACAGAAAACATTTCTTACATTTATTTCTTTTTAGAATATAGCACGTTTCATATTTATTTCATTTCATACAGACACATGCTGATAACTACTATTTCCCATATTCTGTTTGCAGTAAGAGTTAATTTAATGTTTTAATTGTAGCTTTTGCCAAAGTGATGACAGCACGTCGATAAAAGTTTATTTTCCTATGCATATTCGTGCAGGTGAAATTTTGTTTCATTGAAAAGATAAGTTTTCTTTTTAACTTTTCGATGATGGGAAAAATCTATTTTATTTCTGTAATATTTCCAGAAGTTATGAGGGAAAAGGTCAAAATTTTGTTTGATTTTTAGTTAATTAAATTAAATTATTTAATAACGATTTAGTTAATTACGATTTAATTAATTTTTAATTAATTAAATTGCTCCTGTAATCCCCACCTGTAATAATTCCCACCCTGTAAAGTGTATATCTCCCAAGCTTGGTAACTCTACGTCAAACGGTCTAGCCTGTAGAGTGCCAACACACACACACACTCAGGATTCAGGGTTCATGAAGATTTCAATATTCTCCGACAAGTGGTAAATCTCTTCTGGTAATATTGTTATCATTTTCTGAAATTTTATCCCTTATACTTTGAAAAATTTGGAATCTTTTTTCCAAACAATATCTAATTGAACAGCGAACTTGAGGTCAGCAGAGTAGTTTCCAATTCGGTCATTTAGTTCAATCCTTAGACAAAGTATGGAGCATGTGTTTTATTATAGTATTATGCATGTGTTTATTATAAAGAATGCTTCTTCTGTTCCATATGTATTTGTTTTGTTTGTCTCTTGCCAGAACGTAAAATATGATAAATTACTTTTTTGGTTGCGAGAAGAGTGGGAAAAAGGACTTTATTTGAAAAGATGCACCAAGGAAAGATCAGAATGCAATATTTAGTATATTTTATTCCAAAAGAGAATTTTGAAGTTGAAAATTACTTTGGAATAAATTTTCTGATTAGAGTAATTAATTGCTCCTTGCAAACAGAAATGCTTTATAAAATTCGACTGTCCTTTTTTTTTCTATTTCGAGGCAAGATATATATATATATAAAGTTTCTAATTGAGTAGTCCGAAATTTTTATATTGCTAAAAAAGGGTTGACTAAATTGATATCCATATTTGATGATAAAAATCTCTTTCGGAATTCTACTTCGCAACATCCTAGCGTGATAATATTTGAGATTTTCAAATAATTAAAATGTTTATCTGTTTGATATTAATTTCTTATAATATGAGTTTCCTTTTTCTTTATTTTTCCTTCAACAAGTAGTTTTTGCATCATACAATTTTTAAATTATTAATAGCTGCTTAAAATTATTATTATGCTAACGAGACCAAAAACGGGTGGAAATGACAATGGAAATAATATGCAACATCAGTTCCTTTGTTAAATTTATCGTACAATTCTATTATCATGTTAAATAATGTAATACCACTTTTATTTCAAATTTATTGTGGTTGTTTAGAGTCATAAGTATTTAAATGTTAAGTGAAAAAGTTCTCCGATTATTGAACGAAAGATAACGGTGAGATTTTAAGCGCATTTTTACGTTAAAATATGTAACCTAATTTAGTATGAGCGATGACATTTCTATAGTACTTCGAATGTCACTTAAATGATGACATTCATTATTGTTTAAGTCCCCAATACAATCGTTATCAGTCCAAAACATTCATTACTACGAAGCTTCATAATATTTTGAGATACGTTCAGTATTACTAATACACTTATTTGGTAGTGTAATTTTTTTCACTAACTTTTATTTAAGTTGACTTATTTCATGTTTGTACAAAGGAATTTTTTTTATCGATATTTTCCATTTCTTCTTGATGTATTAAAGTTTTGAAATTTTGTATTCTTGTACGCTCCCGTTAAAAATTCATTATTTCCTGAACATAATATTTCATTAGTGATTAAATTAATAGACTACTACAATTAAATTTTAATTTCAAACGAATGGTGATTGTAAACGTGTAAATAAAGCTGATTTCATGATTTAGTAGTATTTGTAATAAATATTGAATTAAAAACTAAACCGCAAAATATAATTGAAATAAAAAAAATCTACTTTATAGTACATAACAAGAAACGTTTTGTTAAAATATTGAGCATAAATAAGAGTTATAATAACATATTTAACATCTTTATATTAAAAATGTGTTATTAAGATTTCGTTTTATTTTCAATGCAATTATCGTTGAGGAAGTATGAATTCTAAACTCATTATTAGGTTATGAAAATTAGCCAGAATTAATAATCACATCGTATTATCTTCGTATTGGATACCCATGTGAGTCGAAGCCACGTTGTATCATGAGTTCTTGGCCTCTCCAACGATGTCGGTTTTTTATTTATTTATTTTGATATGAGAAGAGTTTTGCTTATATCTGCTTTTTCATATTTAGAAGCTTGCTTTCTCCAGAATTCTACACACACACACACACACACACACACACACACACACACACACACACA
>JAPMOR010046952.1:446022-478019 GCA_026543865.1 Argiope aurantia | reverse complement strand
ACACACACACACACACACACACACACACACACACACACACACACACACACACACACACACACATATATATATATATATATAAGCAATCAATCAATAAAAACAAGACCATGTACGTATATTTTTAAATTTAAACAAAAGAGTTTTAAATATATGCTCTTACTTCGATTCATGCAATGTAAAGTGAAAAAAAAAAACCCTGCTGAAATCTCTCATTATCTTCTTTTTTTAAAAAATAGATAATATACACTAAGTAGAGTCCATTTTCGGGCTTTCTACTCCCTTCCTTAACATGTTACATCATTCATATTAGTAATTAGCTTTCATTAGGACCACTGATCAAAGTTTTTGCCTGAAAACACGTTGATACATCCGCTTTCAATATATATAGTCCCCCATTACCGCTTAAATATCCCCTTCGAGCACCCACCCGCATTGGTTCCGCACAATCTCCGACCCCACTTTTATTTATTTACTTACTCAACCCTCCCCCCAGCAACTTTTCTTCAGCTCCCCTCCTCCTTTTAGACGAACTTATTCCGGGAACACACTCGCCTCTTGATGAAAGCTATTTCCAGAAGAAGAGGAGCTATTCCGTCCCTTTCCTGCATTCCTCCTTCTCGCTTTTTTTCTTGCTACGGGGTTCAAATGCTTAGTAACAAGGGACTTCGCTCTCGGAAGTAATGAAGGAAAGCGCAAGAAGCCAAAGAGGAACTAGCGATAAAAAAAGAAAAAATAAAAATAAAAATTTCTTCCGCTTTTGCCACCCCCTTTCTTTTCAGAAAAGCTTCTTTCTTATTAGTCGAAGTTTTTTATCCCTCATCCCCCACCCCCTAAAGAGAGGTGGGGTAGAAGTGGATAATTAGTGAAGACCAAACGAAGAGAAGGTGTCATCCGCCTCTGAGATACATCCCTCAACCTGGAATCGAAGGATGGAAAGACACCCCCCCTCCATCTTTTTTTATGGAAGGAAACGGATGAAAAACTAATCATGCACATATCATAGACCGTGGAAGTGTTCCATGAAGGCATGCGGTTAGAAAATCACGGGTAAAAAAGGATTCATTCGTTGAGAAGGAAGGGCGATGAGGGGGAGGTGAAGTATATTAGAGGGAATGAGGTGGGAAATTTTCGCCTGCAGTTATTATTTTCCACTTTCGAATATTTGACGTTCGTCTTAAATCAAAATTGGATGGGTATGTATATTCTGCGATTGAAAGTATAACTCTTAAAGATGCTCCTGCGTTAAAGATGGAATTTGCGTATAACGGTACAGCCAATCAAAACATTCGTGACGTTTTCTGCAAACCGATGTACCAGCACATAATCGAAAATTTCATTTAAACAGCATGCTTTTTGTAATTTTAAAAATGAGATAAGTGATTTTATCTAGATAATTTTAAAAAATATGGGCGAAAAATATTAAAACGTAAACTTAATATTTATTGTTTATTTTTCAAAACAACGTCAACAAATATAACTTGATTCATTTATCTAATAAATGATTTCATATATATCAAAATTACTCGCATGTACTATGAACGCTTACAAAAATCAAACCTAGTAACCAAAGAAATATTTTTGAACAGCTTTCAGATTTATCTATTTACCAGCTGCTTTGTGATCAGTTGTTTCTCTGGGATCTAAAATTTTCAATTAAATATTTACGTAGAACTAAAATCTAAGTTTTAGATAAAAGAGAGTTCAAATTTTCATAACTCAATTAGTTTTAATAACAAAAGAGTGGACCCTTTTTTTTTATTTAAGATATTAGTGTTTCAAGAATATATTCTTAAGCATGGCTTGCATAACAGAGGGTCTATATAAAAATTTTAAATTCGTAATTCATCTGAATATTTATTGTTTCAAACTGCATAAAATGTAAATTATTTCATTTAGACCATTTTTATTAGATATATACACTAATTAATAAAGTTTTAGCAATTAACTATTAGGCTCTGATTAAAGTGGACATATATTAAACTATGTAAGCGCCTAAAAAAGAACTGAGTTATTGAAAACACACACACACACACACACACACACACACACACACACACATCCTTATTCTGCATTGGTTTATGAAATTAGCTGTATTTTGAAACTCTTGATTGTGCAATTGCATATTATTATAAAAATTGTTTTATTTTGATCTTCGTAAATTTTGAATTATGAGAGATGCCTGCAAGTTTTAATGGGTGGCTCAAGATAAAAATTATATTGCTCTATTTAAATAAAATTACCATGGTTAAGATTCGAAAATTTCTTTTTTTTTAATAAACATGTTAAAATATTCATCATAGTCTAAAAGTTTTTCTAAACGGTATTTAGTTTTTCAAATATCTCTTCGAAATGAACGAATAAAATACAGCTTACTGTGATGAAAAATTATTTTCTTTTTTCAGTCAAAATAAGTTTTCTGATTTTAATCCAGAATAGCATACCTCAGTTACCTTTGAGATGAAAAAAGAAATGCAAAACTACTGTTTCATTGCTTCATATATTAAGTTGCGGACTCATATATTATGGAACCATCGCATTCTTGAAACTGATGTCCAAAAACAGAACTCATTTTATGTTTGTAGCAAAAAATAAAATTTTATTTCAGTATACTAATGAACAAAACATGGGAATGAATTGAAACACGCATTCAAAATAATTGTGAAGCTTAAAACTTTATGATTTATTAAGTATTTTGAGAATAATGATGACATTTTAATCAAGCATTATTTTTTAACAACAAACCAAGATAGGATTCGTTTGCACTGAAGTAATGATTCTTAGAAGCTCTGTAACATTTTTGAAAGGACGATTTGGGGTAATTCGTTCTTTGTTATTTGATTATCGTTTTATAAATCTATGATGGAACAGTGGAAAGAAATAGAATTTCTATTTCTTGAAAATGAGTCAGGATTCTTCTAATGATTATTTGGCAGCATCCAACTCTTCTTCATATACCCTATTTTTGATGGGCATTTTCCATTTAAGAATGGCAAATACACCTGCAGGGAAAATCGACGAAATTTCAGTTCTAAATAAAGTAAATTATTTTCTCCAGTCAATTTTATATCTGATTGAAAATTTAGGACATTTAGAACGAATGACTTATATTCATTATAAAACAGCAGAAAAATATTTGTTTTTTTAAGGGCAAATCGAATATATAATGTGATGCGATCATTTTCAAATTCATTATCATTCATTCATTGGTAGGTTGAGAAAAAATAATTCTGGGTAAAGTCACTCTAAAATTAGCATAATGAAGTTTGATAATCACAATGAACTTAGAAATGCTAGTAATAAATATTGCAGAAAATAATGAATGTCCTGTAACTCTAAAAAGAAGAAATATTTCGCACGATCTCTAAAGATTTATATTACTGCGTAAAAAATAAAAGTAGGTTTAACTGGTATGTAATGTTTGTATAGATTGTTGCATGAAATGTATACGATTGTAATGAATAGAATTGGCTCTGCGCGTAACGAAATTTGTAGAAAACGCATTTCTATAAAGAGTCAAGGAAAAAAAGCAAACAATATCTTTAAGATTCATTGGTATAATAAATTTATAAAATTTCGATTTATGAAACCAAATTTGATTTTTACAATGCATTTCTGTAATTAACGAAATGTCCCTTATTTCATTAGACTAAAATTTTTTAAAAAAATCATTTTTTTGAAAGTGCAAATGTTCGAAGATCCTTTAAACATGTCTGTGTGATTTATATTTTAAACCAATTGCTGCTTTCATTTTAACTTAAATTAAAATATCCAACATCCTGCAATTGGTACAAGGGTCTATTATTACATCCTACAATTCGATACAAGAGTTAATTTATTACATCCTGCAATTCAGTGCAAGAGTCTATAATTACATCCTGTCATTTGATGCAAGAGTTTCAGTGGAAGTAAAGCAAATCTTCTTATCAATTAGTTTATCACTATCGCAACTTGATTTCGTAGAAACTTAGTCAAACATTTCGTTTTAAAAAATCGCATTGTCATTGGCTTTATCATCTACAATTCTAATCAAGGTTAATTTTTAAAATCATTCTTTTTGAAAACTAAATATTGGATGCTCCGAATATTCTGAGAAGGAATTTTGAATCGTATTTCAGCCATTATTTACAACGGACTTATAACAGCATTCCTCAAATACTGAAAAAAAAAATAGGTGATTTATTTTTGAGAGGTACGTTGAAAAATAACGTCGTTTGTTACACCCTTATTTTTTATAAAGAGATAAATAATTACTTTACTTTAAAGAGACCAAACATTGTAATTTACGACACCGCCAAAGGAAAAAAAAAATGTGATTTAGTATGGCATCTTAAATTTATTTCTCAACGTCTTGTTATTTATCTCGCGACTGCATTCGATACAAAATAGATGCATAAAACTTAAGATCAAGCTACATGGGTTTTTTTTCCAAGCATCATTCAAAATAGCCATTGTGCGTCAATATTCCACGAAAAAGCCAATTAAAAGTTATTCTTAAATTGATGAAAGTTTTTTATTTTTTGCCTTCATTATACGTAATGAAGCAAAAATAATCACTATCTTTTTTTCCTTCCTTTTTTTTTCTCTTTCTAACAAGTGTCTGATGGGCACTCAAAAGAAAATACCTTTGCCTTATTTTATGCAAGAGATAATCCCCCCTCCTTCGTCTCTTAATACTCCTTATAAAATTCATTCACTTCGCCTGCTTTATCGATACCCTTAAGGGTATAAAAACTATTACCGTTTTTGAGATTAAACTCCAGTAAGTTCCATGTTTCGCCCTTGATTAATCTGAAAATAAAATTCTCCACTAATTACACTCCCTATATTAATAAAACACACAGAAAATTACTTTAAAAAATGCGTCTCTCTCCGTTCAGAAAGCGGGTTTTTAAAAATTTAAGCTTCTCCAGTGTCCGTTAAGTTTGACTTGATAAAATGCCAGTTCTTGAACTGAGTTATAATTAATTGCTTTAGAGCAATAATTCTTTTAGATATTGGCGATAGAAAAAAAAATGCTTTCGCTTAAATAAATTAAATTCTCAGTCTGCTGAAAGTTCTTGCAAAGGATTAAATGTCGCTGATCCACTGGAGTCTTATAATGAAACTGTAAATTCCAAAGTTAGCGCGTGAATTAATTTTTTTGAATTCGTTGTAATTTCATTTAAGAAATCTTTTTGCGTAGATATAATAAAATTAATCTGATTATAAAATAATTTTTTTCACAAAATGGTTTAAGCAACAGGGCAGAAGCAGATGTTGGCGGTTTTAAATTGAGATAAAGCTTTGAAGACTTGATATTGGTCAAAAAAAGGAATAAATTTAATGAAAAAAGTCACATAATATGTCAATAAATATAAATTTTGCATCCATGGACTTCGTATATTAATGTTAGAGACAGTAGGCTTACATAAAATTGTTTGAGAATACTTTCTACTTATTTTATTTACACTTTTTTTGAAGTTATGCGTGAAATATTCGGTTGATTTCTTTTTCATCATTTCAAAATCTGTTATAAAACGTTTCCAAGGATTTCATTTGAATTTTCCTTTTTAAAACTATCGCTTTTTTCCGCGTAAATTTCGATATATGTCTCGAAAGATATTTCATAAAATAACAACTAAGCTAATGCTTAAAAATTAAATAATTCAATGTGAATTTTAACTGTTTTCTTTTTTTTTTCTTTTTTGAAAATTTTTACTTTAGTTGTAATTTTTATGAAAATCATGATTAATAATTAATTTGCCTAGCGATTCATAAATGATGAGGAGTCATTGATTATTGATTTTTCATTTAGTTGTAGAACCATTTTTCAGAGGATAACTTATTTTTTTTTTATAAATGATACCAAAACTTATGCATCAAATCATGATTTGCTTTTGAATTTCAACCAAAATTATGTTTTATATGATTACTGTACGAAGTTTTTTTTTCTGTAAATTGACGAATAATGTTTTGAAAAAAAAATTGTTGCGAAACACTAGTTTGAGAGTACGAGAATTTAAAGACATGCATTTTCAAATATGTCTAATGTGCCGCAGTTCGTCACACAAAAACCTCTTTTGGTAAATATTGAAATTTTTCTGAGAGGTCGTTCTGAGCATTCCTGAGACATCCTGATGGATTGGTTGGTTGGTTGGTTGGTCAGTTAGTTAAATCAGGATTAATGGCGCAAGTGCCAAAGATAGGCTATACTGCGCCAATCATATGGTTTCAGATGATATCACATGAGAAGTTTAAAATTATATTCAAGATCAGGTCAGTAAAACAGCAACAATGAAAACATGAGAGATAAGTTAAGTAAAAGAAGTTTTAATCTATATAAAATGATAAAATCCAATAGCTTTTAAAAAGTTAAAAATATACAGATTGGGAGGGTCCCCCACTAATTGTCGTATGTTAAGTGAAGTTGAGTTAAAATATTTAATGCGATGAGAATTAAAATTGGGGCTAGGATATGCGCAACAGTAAAATCAACATTACATGATAGGCATCTGGGTGCTCTCCCACTGAATAATAGATATTTGTGAGTGAAACAAGTATGACCGATGCGAAGTCGAGTCAGTTTCGCGTCGGCTGTTCTTATGGAAACAATGGGCCACAAATGAATATGCGGTTTAATGAAATGTAGCTTATTATGAGTCTCCAGATCCCAAGATTCTTACCAAAGGGAATGGATATAATGCATACTTCTAAGTTTTGAATCCCGATATGGCATTGATGCCTGCCATAAACTAGAAGCTGCTTTGGCAGCGCAATCAGCGTCTTCATTGCCTAAAATTCCAACGTGACTAGGAAACCAGCAGAATTAAACTAAAAAGCCCCTGGCCTGAAGTGTTTGCAAGCAACATAAAATATCTACTGCCACAGGATGCATCCATTTACCAGGGTGGGATAATATCGCCAAAGCATTCATGTTGTCTGTATATAAAATAAATTTACGCTTATAAAATTACGCTTATAAAATTACGCTTATTTTCTGAAGAGCGCAAAAAACTGCTACAAGTTCCGCAGTCAAAACCGAGCAAAAGTTGTGCAAACGGTAACTGTAGATTTTTTTGTAAAAATTTAACTCCGCAGCCAACATAACCCCGATTTTGAGACATCAGTAAAAATAGGTTCGTATGACGAAAATTGATTCCTGTGAGAGGCTAAGAGTTTTTGAAATATGACGGGTGCTGTGGAAGACTTATCGATGTATAAAAGGAGTTGATGTATGAAAATATAGAGACATCCCAAGGTGGAATTGCATATAATTCTGCCTGTTTAATTTGTATGTCACTAAGATCTGCATCAGCATCGTTTGAATTCTCACACAGAAGGGGAGAATATTGAAGGGACGAGCATTGTAAAGTCTGCGAAGACCTATGGGAATTGTCATTTGCCGTAGCGGGTGATTAGAAACCGACTGGATCCTAAGATAGTATTGAGCCGAGAGCATTTTTCGTCTTAATTGTAATGGTAGCTGATGGCAGATGACATAAAGACTTTGTACGGTCGAGGTTCTGAAGGCACCACAACAAATTCTCAAGGCAGAGTGATGAACAGTGTCCAATTTGCTTAAAACAGTGGGTCGACACGAGCCATACACAGCACATCCATAATCAAGGCGGGATGATATTATTGCTTGATAGATCCTCAGCAGACAGGTGCGATCTGCACCCCAAGTCGTTGTCGAAAGAACTTTGAGGATATTGAGAAGTGATTCGCATTTCTTCCGTAATTTCAAAATATGGGGAAGAAAGGTGAGCTTCTTATCAAATATCACTCCCAGAAATCGCATGTCTGCAACTACAGGAATGTCCACGTCACCAATGCGAATCAAAGGATCTGGCTGTATACCTGTTTTCCGACAGAAGTAGACACAACTGCTCTTTTCAGCAGAAAGAGTGTGGCCATTGCCGTTACACCATGTCAGTAACTTATTCACTGCATGTTGCAGCTGTCGCTCAATTAAATGAATACTAAAGCCCTGACAAGATATCTGGAGATCATCAACATACAAAGTGCCTTTAACAGATGGAGGTAATTCGTCTAAAATCTGACTAAGGTGAAGGGAAAAAAAGTGTTCCACTAAGGACGCTTCCTTGAAGGACTCCCCTCTCAGCTAGAATAAAAGGGTTCGAATGAGAATTTCCAATATGTACTCTAAAAAATGCGAGAGGATAAAAAATTTTGAATAAAAATTGGCAAATCGCCATAAAAATCAAACTTTAAAAGTGATCGAAGAATACCATAACGCCAGGCTCGATCATAAGCCTTTTCTATGTCAAAGAAGACTGAAACAAGATGATTCCGTCTTACAAAGGCATTGTGTATTTCAGAAGCACGAGATTGTCTATTGTAGACCGGCCCCTACGGAAACCACTTTGTAAAGGAGGAATGCAATTACGTATCTCCAATTCATAAATGAGGCGGGTGTTGATCATGCGCTCTAAAGTTTTACACATTCAATTTGTTAAAGCAATCGGCCTGTAGTTTAGAGGGTTGGTCGAATCTTTACCAGATTTAAGGATCGGAATAACAATTGCTTCATGCCATTGTGAAGGAAAATGTTTCTCAGTCCATGTTCTATTTAAAAGGTGTAAAATATTAGAGAGAGAAACTGTGTTCAAATGGCGAAATATATTGTATGCAACTCCGTCAGGTCCTGGGGCAGTATCACGAACTTCATTTAAAGCCATCTTCAATTCAAACATCGTGAATGGTGAATTATATGGAAGATGCCTGTTGGTTTCAAAATTTAAAGACTTCTGTTCAGCGCGTCTCTTAGTCTCAAAGAAAGCTGGACTATATACGAGTCTGCGCATGACACTTGCGCAAACGAGTGTCCAATGATATTGGTTATATTTGCTGGAGATGAATACTGAGTATTTCCAGTTTTCAATACCGGAAAGGAAAACTCATTGCATATCCCATTCGCAGCTTTAATTTTCTTTCAAATTTGTGCACTAGAGGTCGAAGATGTAATTGAGGAAATGAAGTGTATCCAATATTCCCTCTGACTTTGCCGGCGAGTGCGATGGGCATTAGCTCCGGAACGCTTAAAAGCAACAAGATTATTGATTGTGGGATAATGCCGAAATATATTCCACCGCCTTTTTTGTTCTTTATGGTTGTCGTAACATGCTCTATTCCACAATGATCTACGAAATTTACGTGGACGAAGAGAGCACTTTGGAATAGTGTTGTCAGCAGCAAGTATTATACAGTCTATAAACCTTTGTACCGCTTCTGTGATATTTTCAAGACTAACCATAGTTTTAGTAATTTCTGCCAGAATGGAGAAAGCTACCCAATCTGCTCGATAGAAAAGATAACGTGGGGAAGTTTTTGTCCCACCGTTCCTATCAGCATGAGAGACCATTATGTGAAAGTGGTCGCTATTAATTAGATCACTTTCGACCTTGAAATCAAGCAATGGTAGAAGTTCAGGGGAGCAAAGGGCCAAATCAAGAGTATGAAAGGTACGCGTGGGTTCATGGAAATATGTTTTCTCGATATTATTTAGCAGACAGAGATGGTTATTGTTAATAAACTGTTCGATCCGTCTCCCACGAGTATTCATCTTTTCCGAACCCCACAAATGACTTGCCCATTAAAATCACCAAGCATTATAAAAGGTGACGGAAGTTGGTCAACCAAATTATCAAGACAATGCTGACTTACATTGTCATGTGGTGGCAAGTAAACACAACATATTGTAATCAGAGATTTAACGTTGATTTGAACAGCCACAGCCTGCAAGGAGGTGTGTAGTGGAAGTGGTGAGCTTGGATATAGATTTGAAGTCAAGATGCAGACTCCACCTGAAGTCCATGTGTCAGTTACAGCGTCTTGTGGAACACTATTATAACCACGTATTTTGAAAGGAATATCCGATTTCAAGAAAATTCCTTGAAAGACGAAACAAAAGGGATGAAATTTGTTAATGAGTGATTTAATGTCCACAATTATATAGCGAATGCCAAGACAATTCCATGAAAGAAATTAACCCATTAAGAAATTTGAGGTGAAAAAGAAAAAGTGAAAAAGGTGAAAAAATTGAGGTGAAAAAGTTAGAGAAACTTCGCAACTCATCTTAAGATCTTTATCCTCCTCCTCCGAGGGATGTAAGTTAATTTCATCAGAACTTTTCGGAATGCCACCGAACAAAGAAGAGAAATCTTTGTGTGCGAGGCCTTTCTCCGCAATACCCAGGGCTAAAGATTGCTTTTTTGAACGTCTTTGCCAAATCTTTAACTGTTTCGGAGCTGATCGTATCAGAAGTATCTGTACCAGTGTCAGGAGGAAAATCATTTACTTCATATTGCGTACTTTGGCTAACAAGGGTTTTCTTCACTGCTGAAGCATAAGTGTTACTAGACGTCGTTGTCCGAGCTTTGACAATCTGTCGGGCTTTGGGATAAGACATCTTTCCTTGAATTTAACCTCAATGACCTCCTTTTCAAACTTCCAGATAGGGCAAGACCGAGAATAAGAAGTGAGATTGCCCTTACAATTTATGCACTTTTCTGTTGCCTTACACTTAACGTTATCATGACCAACTTCCGCACAGTGGGCACAAGGAAATTTCCAGCGACAAGCGGTTTTTGGGTGACCAAAACGCTGGCAATGGAAACAATAGAGGTGTGGATATTTATGGTCTGAATGGGCAGTTAATATATCCTGCCTTGATAGAAACAGGAAGTTTTGGAGATCTGAAGGCCAGGATCATATGCTTCGTTGGAAGGAGCTGTCCATCTCTTCGTATGAAAATGCGTCGCGCATGTGCAACTAACTTCTTGTTGTTTTAATACATATGCGATTTCCTCTAAAGGAACATTAAAAAATTCTCCAACAGTTATGGCACCTTTAGAAGAATTTAGAGTTGTATGAGGTTCCACTGTTGCTTTTATATGAGCTAAAGCTTTAATTTTCATAATATGTTTGGCCTGCTTCATAGAATTAACTTCTACAAGTAAATCTCCGGAGCGAATTTTCTTTATTGATGTGACATCTCCATCAGTAGCAGAAATAGCTTTTTGGACCAGAAAAGGTGAAACATTCTCGAAAGTTTCGTTATTTGTGGAAATACGTTCGACTAGAAAAAAAGAATCAAAATGTGTTGGTAGGTTTTGTACAGTGATATGCCCACTTAAGGGACGAAGTTTGCCTTTGGCACCCATGCAGCATGATAAAAAGAATTCGGGCCCCGACGACACCGCCCACCACCGAGCCCAACGAGGGAAGGCAGCCACCGGCTCTGGCCACTCCCAGCCTCGGCGCTTACCTTGGTGCTAGCCGGAGCCTATACGCTCAGAGTCATCTCCAGGAATGTTGACCACCCTTAAGCGAAGCCCCAGAGATCGACCCTTTCGCTTGATCCCTAGCAGACTAACCAAATGGTTAGGATACCAGCCGATTGATACACCCGGGACCACAGTGCACCACCCATCTGATGGGTCGCCTTGCACGGCCTACACGTGGGGGTTTTGGCTGTCCATGAGAAGCAAGAAGCAAACAGAGCGGCGACAGCTTCTCATGGGAAGCTCTCTCGCTTGCCATCGAGGGAAGGAAAAACAGCAGAAAGCAGAAGGCGTAGAAGAGTGCGAACCGAAAGGGAGTAAAGATCCCTGGGAACCTCGGGATTGGGATACCCCTACTCACCTATAGTATGTGAGCCCCTGAGGGCGACATCCTGATGGAAATCGATGTGTGCAAAAAAATCGTGCACATCGAACAAGTGAATGCATAATTTGAATAAACAAATATATAAAGAAAAGTTTATTGAGATTTATTATAATATTATTTAGAATATGATCACATGAACTATTTTTGGGCAAAGGAAAGAGTCAATGATACAATTCCCAATTCTTTATGCGTCGATACAAGATGAACAGGATTCAAATTTTTCATTTTTTTAAAATAGTTGAGCTGGAGTGCATTTAGATCCGGAATAGAATTTTTAAGTGTATAAAAAGAATACAAAGCCAAGCTCGATAAAAAACGGATATTATGTAGGCAAATGATAACATGAATTTTTTGGAAGAAATTTAATTTAAAAATATTTTATAAATATGTTTCTTTTTTCAACAATTTTGCAAAACTAAACTGATTCGATCATATAGAAGAAAATATCGCAGCATGTTTCAAATTCGTCTCGCATTATATTATTCTTCAACCATTTTACCTTTGATGGTACATTAAAGATTGTCATTGCAATGCGTACGTCTTTCTGAAACAATCAAGAGTATTCATGAAAATATAATAAAAACATTTTTAAAGCTTTATTAAAATAAAATTCGAGTGTTGTATAGAAATAAAATTGGTGTCTCTGAAAATTTGATTTTCTGAAATTTAAGGTAAAAAAGTATTGGTGATAAAATGCTTCAAAAGTATTAAGAAAAAGTATTTAAATTTCGATTTTGAAATAAAAATTGGAATTTGGTTTAGTAATCAAAATTTTGAAAAATTCTTAAACGGACCCTTCTGCCTCATAAGCGGCTTCCAACCATATTTGTCACCTTTAGATACAACGGGTTCTTTTTTTTATATATATATATAGAGAGTGTTAAACGATTTTCGCACTATTCATACCACGTCAAGGAGTTTATAGATTGTATGAAGCATATTAATTCTGCCATATTAAAATATGACATGACGTGTCTATTCCGATAAGGTTCTGAAGAGCGAGTTGAAACTTCTTCCTCCAGTAGTTTAAAGGATAAAAATCATTCAAGAGATTAATGTTTTTCACTTGTAACCTAGAGATACACAATTTCGTCATTAATTTTTCTGAACTAATTTATAATTTTATGTATCCCAAGTCTTAAAATGTTAAATCATACGCAATTTGGTAAACCTACAGTGAAAGTATTGCAATCGACAAAAAATTCGAACTCGAGATGTTAACGAATCTCCACGTTTTAGATTGCCTTGAGTTTAATAAGTGCATTTTTTCGCATTATGTCTCTCTCTTTCTCTCTGTCTGTGACAGCTAATTCCAGTGCACTTTGAACTGAATGGGTGAAATTTGGTGTGTGATCTTAGCACCAAATGTGTAAATTTCTATCAAATATTGAACAAAATCCATGCAGAGGAAGTTTATCTGTTCGGCTATTCAAATATAACACGATAATTATAAAACTAAGAGAGCTAAATGAATAAAATTTGGTTCGTAGATTTATGATTGATGTATATCAAATTTCCAAGGAGAGGCTGGTGGTTTGCACTCTCAAAAGCATGTAAACGCGATAACCCAAAAAACGCACTGAAATATATCGAATTTGGCACGCGATTCTGTGCCAAATTTTGGTTTCAATCGGTTGAAAAAAAAACACATATTCTCCTTTATCAGAATATACGATAAAGTTTTATGGATACCACTCGCCCTGGTTGTACTGGCAGCGATCATTTGTCTTTCATTTATATTTTTTCAGTGAGCATTTTTTTTTGTTCTTCGTCTGTGGGGTTTAAAATTTCAAATGAAAAACTATTCAACTTCAAATTAATATATTTTAAAATAATATTCACACCAAATTCATTTTTGTTTCATTTGAAAGCCATAAAATAATCTACTTTTGAAATTTGTCATGTCTTCTCTCAAAATTACATTCAGAATATATATTCACATTGTCATTTCTTTGAAAACAAATAACAAAAGTGATACATTATGCATCGTTCGATAATACATGACAGAGATAAGATGATCTGTGTTCGAATCGTAAAACAAATTTATATCAATTCCAAATGTTCAGCGAGACCATAACAAACAATTCTAGTATTAGAGAACGTCTGTCCCAAAGGATAGGATAACATTAGAAACATCATTTTCTACGCTTCCATTTTCTGTAGGCCCGAATTCAAATATGTCCGCAATTCCCATGAATCATCTTTATCTGATGATTTGATACGCCTTATTTTTTAGAAGCATCTACCCTTGTGGCTCTTATTCCTGCTGATAATCTCTTTCAACAGAACAGTCCTGAAACATAGAAGTAATCGGATCATGATAATTGAAAGTGGGGGGGGGGCAATGTCATTTGGTAATGTTCTATTTCTGGAGAGCTTGAATATTATTTTCTTAATATAGAAAAGTACTTTTTATCTTGGTTCCAGTTTATTTGAATCGACATTTCGTTTTAAAGAACACGAGAGCTATTTTGCGGCGGATCTCCCAATTTTAATGATGATCTAATGATCTCCCAATTAGATGATTTGTCTCGACATTTCCTTTTCACATTTTAACAAAACACAAGACAGAGCGTTTGATCCTCAACGATATATTTAACATGTATTAGAATCTTATGTATTTTAGTGGAATTAGATTCCGAACGAAGAACCTTCCATTTACGAGACCTAGACCAGCCCACGGCGGAGTCACATTTTTGAGAAGTGATTTTTAGAACAAGGCATACAATTTCTAAAATATATTTGATAAATGATAAATAAATAAGTTCATTTTAATGAAAGTTTTGCACAAGTGATATAGATTTATTTATATAAAATTGGTAATTTAATCCATAAACCAATTTTTCATTTGATATCAACATCTTCAAAGGGAATTACTTTATCTTTTAATTTTTGCGCTTATGGTATTGCACAAAATATCTAGATATAATTCCAGGAAAAGAGAAGAAATCAGTTTTATAATAATTGTAAACTTATAATGCGGTATCTTTAAGTACCTACTTTAAAAAACAACTATGAACGATGAAAACTCTAAAAGGCTTATTTATTTTAGAAAACAAATTAATCGGATTACTGATTGACTCGCTTCCAATTTTTGATGTTACCTATTTAAATGCATTGAGAATTAAAATAAAAAAAATACTGAAAAATAATCATTTCAGTTTGGAAATCCCACTTTTTATTCAGTGCTATTTATTTCCATTATCACTCGAATTCTAATCGATTTCATGTATTAACTGCTTTAATTTTTCTATGCAAGATATCAGAGCGAACATCTTGAAAAGTTTTTATGGCTGCTCTCTTCTTAACATACTTGATATCGATGCAATTTTAATCTGATAATGAAGGCACCCTGCCGTTTAATAAAAAGATCGGTAATATCTCAAATACCCCTCTTATCTTAATTCATTAAAAGTCATTAAGTTAACGAATTTTTCTTCTTCTTCTTCTTTACTTTTATGCAAAACACGGAGGAAGTGAAGTAGGCGGAATGTGAGACTGCAAAATGAGTAATTAAACACATGTTCTTTTCGGAAAGTGATAGCTCGACGGAGCTTCTTTCTTTCTGCAGCAGTAAATTGAGTTTGTAGAGATCTATATCTGAATTCTAGTTGTTGAGGACATTGTTTTAAGCACAGGATCGGAAGATTGTGATTAAAATTCCTTTATACAACTTCTAAAAATGACTTCGTATTTCATAATAGTTTGGAAAATCTAAGAACAGGTGATCTTCAAGAACGTTCTATCAAAAAATTACTCTGAGACGCGAAATGATCGAAAAGTAAGAATTTAGGATCGAGAAGCAAAAAAGGACATTTTAGTGGTAACAAGAAACACTTTTTTTACGGATTAATTTATTGTTAAATATTAATACACAGAGTGATCGGTGAGGTTGCCTAGTATATTATTCCTTTTAAATTCAAAATGACGTTTCATTTAACCAAGGAAGTGACGTGCATCTATAGTAAAGTAATTATGATGAATTTATTGAGATGAGTTATAGCTTTCCAAGTGGTGAATTAAGGAACTTACAAAAAGCAACTAAAAAATTAAAATTGAATATATTCTATATCATGATAAACACACACATTTTGGTTAGGTAAAGTTAATTATATTAACGGTCCGTTTTTAAAGCAACACTAGGGCTATTTTGGAACGGATCTCGTCATTTTGAACCATGGTCAGATGACGAGGGCCACACCTAAGCTAACCATAAACTTCAGCATTACACCTGTAGGAGGTCGTTTAGCCCCACTGATTTAACGTGCACCAGAACCTCTTACCTGACGGTTCTTTAGTGGAATCGGATCTCGAAGCCGAGAATTTACCACCAGGCCATCGCTGCTCAAAAAGTATTATGCATTTATCTGTAAAATTGGTGGATATATTTGCTATTAAAATTATGAAATTTCCGTAAGCGTGGATTGTATTAATTTCAATATTTACAAAACTTTTTCTTGCTCCATCAGCACCTGATCTTTTTAATTTTAATAAGAATTAATTTCAGGCCATGATAAGAGCATTCATTTTCTGACTCCTCCTTTTTAATGACCTGGCGGGATCTATGCATTATCCCTAAAAACACAACAGAAGATTTACTTCAATAGCAGTCAGAGGAATAAAAAGGTCCTCTAAGCTATTAAATTTGCATTTTAATATGTTTGCAAAATTTATAGACAGAAATTTGAAACATTGTGTGCGCCTAGATGAGTTTAAGAAAAATATTATATTCATTTATACTTTGACACTATGGGGGATTTTATAAAAAGGATTTTTAAACTTTTTACTATCAACTTCGACAGAATACAAAATGCATTCGTACAACGTCCCACTTTATTTAATGATGCATTGTGGACTGGAAATATACTTCTAAGTGTAATATTGAAGGAAATAAACGCTTACTTCAGTTTTCGCGATACCCTATACAGTGTAATTAAATGTCTCTTCGTTTGTTAGAATCATATACAATTATATACTTCTTGACGAATTCAAACAAATTTTGATACATGTCGCTTAGCAACTGAAAGGATTAACTGCATTAGTATAAAGTTGCTACATCCCGAACTCCCCCCCCCCCCTCTTTGCGGGATAAAAGGGAAGTAAATACATGTATACTTTTCTGCTATAACTTCGAAAAAGCCTCTTTTACAACTTATTAAAATTAAAAAAAAATTGTTTAAAGATACAAATTCCCTCTTCCCTCTATCGTAAACATCCTTCGTTTCTCTCCGTGCATTTTTCATTTGTTTTGTCAAATACAAACAACTCACTTCATGCCAATGTGTTATGATCCCTCAATGGAGGGGAAAACATATGTAAGTCTGAATTTTATGATTGTAGGATCTTATTCCAAGAAGATATTTAATTTCTGTTTTCATGGGAGGAGAAGTGAAAGTAGGTTTAACGTTCTTTTATATTTTTTGACAGACAATATATATATATACACACAGTCTGTCAATTAAGTGTTCGGACACATCACTTCACAGATTTTTATCATAATATTTCATTTAAATATACAAATGAAACCAAAATAAATAAATAAATATTATTTTTATATATATATATCATAATAATTCAAACAAAACTATCATGTTAATGCAATTATGGTTGTAATTGAAAATAAAAAAAATCAAATATAAAAAAAATGTGCTCAAAAGAGTATTGGCACTCTTTCCAATGAATAAAGAAAAATTATGCAAACTTAAAATTTAATATCTTGATGAGCCGCCCATTGTTTTGCAAATTTATCTATCAAATCATATATATATATATATATATATATATATACACACACAGAAAGAATCAGACACTTTGCTCACAAAGAAAAGCAACAATATTTCATTCATTCCGACTGGATCTGCAACAGTTTCACTGCCCATCATTTCTGCTTTTCGATTATTCTTTCGCCGGATTCAACTATTCAGACTCCTAAAAAAGTCATTGTTTCAAACTTTTCACCGATTCAAAACATAAATCATGCAAATTTTTGAGCTGTTGCCAAAGGATGATTAGGATATATATATATATATATATATAACGTATAGGAACGTGATAGGAAAAAAAGTGATTTACAAAGAAGTAGAGCATCATCAATTTAGTACGAAAAGAGACCTTGTGAACATAAATGCGAAGAAAGAACGGTTAAAACGTGCATTTGGTTTTTCTTCATGATTTCTTACATTGTGGCACCATGCAGCTTGAATGGAAAGAGAAATGATTATCTTTTGAGAAAATCATAACCGCACAATGGCACAGTGATAACGATTGTGATCCTCTGTCAAAAAGACTGGAAATGAAATTTTGAGGTTTCCATCATGTACCCGATTGCCTTTTTAAACAGAGTACACAATATATAGTTCATATAAAATAGTGTTGCATTCACTCTGCACAACTTCTGCTTGGTGCTCGAAATTTTTGCAATATGCAAATACGTAAGAAACGTGTACTTCTGTGCGACACGTTTCTTACGTATATAAAAGACATCGTCTTGGAGTTGTAGTATGTTGATACTCATGATCACGGATGTATTTTCCAAAGCTGTGTATTGTGAGACGGTTTTATTTACGGTGAATGTGGACACTATCAGCAGCAAGGTTGTACCGCAACGCTTTCCTGCAGACTCGCATCCTTCTCATCAAGCCACCCTCACTCTTACAAAACATTCAAAGGAGACAGGCTGCGTGGCTCTCGATCAGGCAGACCAGCTAAGTAGGATAGCAAGTTCAACTGGACGAGGTTTTAGCATCTCCTTAATGCAGCATAAAATAAATAAGTGAACCCTGTGTTCTCTCAAAACGTCTGGTTTCGAAAATCCTAAAAATGCTCGTCCATACCGACCAATGCTTCAACAAGTTTGACTCGACAGTGATGTCAAGCTACGCTATGCATAGGGCAACTTCATCATGATTCAGATGCAGGCTCAGCCAATATTCTTGGCCGATGTAATTTCGACGGAAAAAGCGCGGTTCTCACGGAATAACGGGCAAAGCATCCATGACTGCGGGTTGTAAAATCCGAGACGTTTGACATCAAATGCGGTTTGCTATTAAAGTTTGGAGTGCAATTTGCAATAACAAGCTAACATTTTACGATTGCACAGTTTTTACAATTGCTACATTGTTTTATTTTAGGAATCTGTGGTTTCCTCATGACGGTGCGCCTACTCATGAGACAACTTCAGTGAATGAGAACCTTGTCAATGATTTCGGAAATCAAATAAATGGATAGGGTAGTTTCGAAGTTAGGCTTCCACGTTCGCTCCACTGCTTTTTTTCCTGTGGGAATACCTGAAACAGAAGGTGTATGCGACTCCTCCACAAACATTGCAGAACTTTAAATGACACATTAAGGAAGTTGGGCCAACGTGTCACCCTCTACGTTCTAACGTGTTCGTTGTGAAATTCAAACGAGGATACAAATGAGCGTAGTCTACAGCTGATGGTGAGAAGTTTGAGCATCTCAAATAAAAATGTTATTAAAATAATAAAAATAATATGTAAAGAAATAAAGATATTGTTATAACTAGTTTTTTTTTTCTTTTTTAGATCATTTTGTAACCTCGCAGTGTCGGAAATCACGAAAAATCAAATGCACGCTTTAACCGCTTTATTCTTCGCAATAATGCCCACAAAATATCTTTTTGCACTAAATCGATAATGCTCTACCTCTCTGCAAATCCCTGTTTCCTCTATATCTTTCTGTTTTCGAGATAGGAATGTTATCTCCATTGCTTCCCACCAGGTGGAGTAGTAGGCGGTTTCATTCAGTAGCGCAGGTCTACTTTATTTTACCTAGAAGTCTTTTGTATGAATATAGCAGCAGCCATTCCGAAGTTAAGAAGGGGGCAAGGGACTTTAATGGGCATACTGAATATGTGTGTATGGTTAAAAGAAAAATGTGAAGATGAACCAACTTTCCAAATATTATTCTTGAGTACCTCTTAATCAAGAGTGGAATCACCACAGTAAGCAATATTCCTGACATTGACATACAGCTCATAAAAAATATTTACTAAAATTAATTTAAAATTAAAAAATATTTATTCTACAAATTCTTATCTCCCAATTCATTGTGAGAGATACATTGCCGTGCATAAGGAAGAGTCTATTTCATTTTGAATTTGACAGAAATGCTATAGACAAATTGAAACTGGAAGATAGGTTTCAAAAAGTTTCAGAGTTAGTGCAAAACTGTGTTGAAGTTCACCTGATTTAAAAAATTAAACTATTATTCATCTGTTTTTTTTTTTCATTTTCCAAAACTGTCGTTTCTTTAAAATTGGTTAATTATTATCAAGTTTACATACAAACTTATATTCATTGAATCAGTGAACACAGTTTTCTTTTGGTTAAAAAGTATTCAGCAATACATAATTTCTCGTTTCTTGATTAGATTATTTTTTCCATCCTGTAAAGGTAAAAATTACTTTGAGTGAATGTTGGATTGAACTGTTTTCTGTTTATTAAACAAAAATGAAAAACATAACTAATTGAGTTGAAAATTATTATTAGTTCTCACGTTTCTGAAATTTTAAAAGATAAAATGAACAGAAATTTTTTTCTCCTTGATAAATAAGGAAAATAATTGCTAATTATTATCATTGGAAATTAAACTTGACAAAAATCGCGCACAACTGCTAATTATTTTTACTAACTCTTCTTTATTCAAACAGAATGTGGTCTTCTTGAAGGTGGCTCCAGAAAAATGATGTTCATTATACAACAGTTTAGCATTATTTAAGCAACAATGATTCGCTTTAAAAAAAACATTCGAGAATCAAAACGAATGAAGAAATGGCGAATTCGGATTTTCTGAAAATAAAAGCTCTCGGTATCTCCATGGCAGCAATCAAGTCGATTTAAGACTGCCTTCACCATCTAATTTTGCAATTTGGATTAATTAAGAGTTGCTATGTTCCCGGTTGTAAATTTTAAGATTATTTTTCTGAAAAAAGGAATTTTTTCTTTTCCCAAGAAAATTTTTCTTCGCATACTTCAGAAATGACGACTTTTTTAAGGGCTGAAATATCTCGGAGAACATTTTAATTAAGGCGTTAATTAGGAAGTCATATTTTTCCTAAGTACCTGCTTTACCTGCAAGATTTTTAAATGAATGTTTTTTTAAGAAGTTGACACAGTTTTTTTCTATTGAAAGCACTTGACACCGCGTTTGTTTCTTTCAAGAAAAGTTTTTGAGAAGATGACTCTGGAATATTTACCAGACAAACATTTCGCGAATCACGACATTTCTTATTTTTTTTAAATGTTTTTGTAAGGCTTTTAATGTCAAAGGAATGTGATTTTTTTCCCTAATATTTATAACCCAACGTTCACGCAAGATTATTCTTTTTATTGGATGCGAATGGATGACTGATGGTAAAAAGAAAGAACGTTTCTGTAGGAAGTCTTCATTTCAGATTTAAAAGAGCTAACAACCGTTGAAAATAAAAATTTGATATTGTTTTTGTTTTTTCTCATTATACACATTTTATAAAATTTTAAGGAAAAATGAAAGAATGTTTCGCAGGAAATTACTAAAACATAGTTTAAAAAAGAAAAAAATGAAACGAATTTTTTAAAAATATCAAATGCAATCTAATTACTTCTTTAATTGATTCGACAGTCGTTATAAAATTAATAAAACAATTTAAAATGGCTTTTAATTTGTTACCCGTCACATAATTATTCTTCATAAAATTTAAACATAAAAAGTGTGAAATGCACAAAGAATTTATTTATACTTTTCCGAATGCATTACATTTTGCGTAGTTTTTAAAAATTGCTTATTTCTATTGATCCGTAAATAAGGAGGGCCTTGAAAGTGCTCATTGTTCTTCTCGTCACATTACAGAAACCCTGTTGTTCAATCCCATTACAGATGACAGCATGCATTTTTTTTTTGTCGTGTTTGATATTTCATCTCTCAACAAGTCTCAGTGATTCCGATATTTGGGGAAAAGGTTTTACCTCAGTTTAGGAATAATTAATAATATTGGGAAAATATATCTCTTTCATTTACTTGATTCTTTTTTCACCTCCTTTTGCTAGGTCAGATAGGGTAGAAATCTATTCTTTTTTAGGGAACATTTTAAATATTCATATAAAAACACCAAATTTGTTTTAACAGTCATTTCAACTTTCTTTTCTTTTTATTAGTTGTGACTTTTTGTTCATTAGTTACATTTTTTATGGAGCATTTATTTATAATATTTCAAACGAATTAAATAAATCCCAAATTTATTTAAATATTTTTCCTACTAGAAATCTTTTCACAAAAATAGTTTTGAGTTTCTATTTATTAGCATGTAGTGAAATGTGCACTTCATTCACAACGGCCTTTTAAAAGTACTCACGTTGAATGGTTCAAGGCTTCCCAATTTAAAAGTATAGCAAAATGTTCACAGCGCCTCAAAGTTACTTGAATGTCGTGTGTTAGTCTTGCACAAAATATCAAAATGAAATTCTTTCTCGAATACGAAATATGTAAAGATAAAGAATTATAAACGTCGACTCATTCGAAAACGAAATTTTGCCCTGTCCCTAAGAAGTCTAAATCGACTTCTGAAAAACAAAGGTTTGTATTTAAGTACCTATCCATCCGTGAACGCGCTGATTCAGAACCATTTCGAAATACGCGGAACTCTGAAAATAAACATCTGAGTCCTCGGGGTTTTCACAGCCTTGACTAATACCCGAAAGTGGGGTGATGGTACTTCTATTGTGGATAATTTCGGGAAAACTACTTCGGCTGCTGCGGTGTATTAAGCCGTTTTTTCAGGTGTATCTGAGTAATGATGCACTTTTGTCTTTTTATGTATCTGATATTCATACATTAGTGAAGCGATGATTGTATTCATTAAATATTTTGAAAGTGAAATTATTTTTTTTATTAAATAGCTGATATCAGTTTAAGTTTTCTAATAATATACCAAGTGATAAAGTGAGTTCTGCTAATTATATTTAGATTTCTATTTCACAAAAGAAATATCCGATAAAGGTATATGCATTTAAAGCATGAGCGTCAATAGCTTGTTTCTAAAAAGTACTATAATCCTCAGTAAATTATTCATGAATTAAAAATGTTGTTTTGGTTTAGAAAAACTAGTGAGTGTGAAACGCAGCTTTGTCCTTATCTTAGAACTTATAAGAAGACGAAGATGAGTGTGACGTTGTTCTCATGGAATGTATAGATTTATTCCGTCTAATATATAGATGATTGTCAAATAATTTTAATGCAAAGAAAATGCGATCGGGTGAGTTTTTTAATTCTTTCTTTAAAGATAGAAATTTCCAAAGAATTGGAGAATTTTGAAAAATATCTTCAGTATTTTTTATGAACAAGTATCTGATGAAAGAGGATTCAGCAGTGATGAACTGAAACACTTGAATGAAATATCACGTTCCACAACGTCCAGTTCATTGCCACAGACTGGCGAAATCCACTCAGTATGTATTACTCAAGAGTATCAGCAATATTGGCTCATTCAAAACACGCATATTTTAGGAGGATTAAATGGTACAAGAAGGTTAGAATCAGATTTCTTGATGTATGTGTGGAAAAGGAAATTTTTGTATGGAAAGGAAATTGAGCTTCTTATTCAGCGTGCTAGAAACTTTTCAAAAAAAAAAAACAACTGATAAATTGGAAACATTTTATTAGTGAAAAAATCGTAAGAATTGAAGGAAATTGGGAAAAATTTATAAAAAGAAACAACATTTTTATTCACATATTTAATAAAATGAGCGCGATTTTTATATCCGAGCTTTCTTTAATTGTGCTCGTGAGCTTTCTTTTCGAACGAATCAAGAGTAGCGGTAACATCATTTTATTAATATTATTATTCATAGAGTAATAAAAATTTTTTATATCTGTAATAAAAACCCTCCTATAAGATTTTTAAAGCAGCAGAATTTTCATGAAAAATATTTTATATCATTTAATTTCAATGTTTGTAAAAATATTCGGCAATAATAGATGGTATTTGATGTTTACATTTTATAAAATTGGATGCTTAGTTAATACTTAGCTTCATTCATCCAGCTCCATAATCAAAAATATGTTAACATTGGTTCTTATTTCTAGTTAAAGATGCTTAAAAGTACTAATAAAGTGCTTATTGTAAGATAAAATTTGACATTCTGCTATTTTTTTTAATTATATAGTCGTTCCTTTATTAATTTAAATCTATTGATTTCTGTTAATATTCTATTAGATACCATTTATTATTATAATAGCCGCTTAGACAATTTATTAGCCTAGATTCTTGATTTTTTAGACTGTGAAATAATTTATGGACAAATAATTATGGATTTCCACAGATGTTTTTTTAAAAAACGATTCACTTTATTACTTGACAGAAATAGCAAACAGGAATTCAATTGAATATCTTACAGCAAATTACAAATAATTGATTGCGAAATAAAAGCATGATAGAGAATTCTGCTACGGAGTTAATGATTGGCAAAATCATGTAATTGAATGTCTTGATTGATAATATCCATCAAAGCGTTTAAAAATATTGTTGCATATAATACATCAAATTAAATTAAAAGATCATTAAAATTAAGCAAGAAATTTAACAGGAAATGAAATTGATATTATTAAAAAAGTAATTTTTTTTAGTCTCAAGATAATATAATTCTTATGATGTTTTTGTAAGAAAATTGTTTTGGAAAATATGGCTATCTGTTTTCTTGCACAAGACATAACCATTGCCCCTTTAGAGACGATTACCTCTTTTGAACGGTTTTTGCACTCGATTAAACTTTCTGTTTGAAGTCTACTTCTCGCTTTCTTTCATATCTTCTTTCCTTTGACCAAATGTACTTGTTGAAGACCCTGATCAGAGCATTTCTAATAATACTTTTCAGTTAGTAAAGAGAAACCCTCAATCAGTGCAATTATATGAACATTCGATGAAGCAGTCTAAAATTCGTATGATGAACATTTAATTGTTGCCATTCGACAAAAAATAATAAGAGTGATTTCTGTACAACGAACTTAACGTTTCATTTTTGTGAACCTTCAATTTTTTTTTTATTCATCTCGTAAACTACACAATCAATAAGCCAAACTCCTATTCACTTATTTTCAACAATAGAAGAAAATCAGACCTTGAATCTTTCGTGCGATCCTTGACAAGATTTTTGCTGATTCATTTATGGCAAGCTACTAGTATTTAAAAAAAAAAATCGGATTCATGTTTTATACGAATTTTTCTCAGCCATTCGTGACCAAATTATGACATTGAATTACAATTATAGTGACATATCAATTTTGATACATATTTTGAGTTATCGCGTTTACATGCTTCTGAAAGAATAGGACGACAAACATTCAATCCCTTCTTGGATTTTAACAAAAATTCGATTGGTATCTGCTCCACAGATGTTAAATCTGCTTACCGAATTTCCTTCCTCTAACTCTCTTCGTTTCGTAATTATCGCATTAAACTGAATAAACTTCCTCTGAATGGATTTTACTCAAAATTTGATAGAAATCTTATAGTTTGGCATAAAGGTCATGTACGAAATTTCATCTGTCAAAACGCTTTTGAGTTATCCTTATCACAAAGATAACTCAATGTTATCTTGGCATATATTAAATTTAAATGGGCAATCAGTTGTTGCCCCGTATGCGTTTGCATTCCCTAAGCCGATTTCTGATATCACCGAGAATAATTTTTCCTTTATGGAATTTCTTAATATTTCTGAAATTCACAAATTTCTCACATTTTTTTTTATTTCAACTGATCTGTATTTCTTTTCTTTGAATTCTAGACATCAAGCAGTATTGAATACCATTGCAAATAAATAAAAACGAATAACGAGTTTAACTTAGGAATGTGGCTTTCTCCCTCCCACTCTTTTTGTTACCGTGTAAGTATCACACACCAGGAAGAGATTTAAATTGCACTCAAAATGAAGTAAAATCCAGTTGTTAACAATTTATAAATCTCTTGCATTCAGAGCAGAGCTAATACTAGAACAAGTCGATTTCAAAACAATGCGTGTTTTATCAATTCACGTGCGAGGCTGCATCTATCTTGTTTTTGATGGATGATAAATTATATTGTTAGGAAGTGACGCTTTATGTTCCAGCTTTTACTCCCTTCATGAACGCAATCCGAAAAAGGTCACAAAAAAAAAAGTGATCTTAAAAGTGAGTTTTGCTTGGAATAATGGCATCACGACAGAGGGTAAATAGAATAAGGAAATCTCCAAAAGAATTAAAAAGGTTTTGATCTATTCAATTTGTTGATAGGGGATAAAATGATGCTATAAAAATTAGTATTTTATTTCAATTCTTTTTTAAATTTAAGAGAAAAGACCCAGTTTTTAAAATTATATGAAAAAATACTCATTATTACAGATGTTGCTATTTATTCAGTATAAACTTATTTATTTTTTCATCCATCCATTTTTTGTCATTCATCATTTATTTTTTCATTGATAGCAGAGACTTTTAGGGCATGAAATTTCACATCAAATAAAGAATGATATTACATCAATAATGAATCCAAACTAAATGCGGAAAAGAGAAAATCATGAATTACAGGGTAGTTTTAATTCAAGTGATCATACTCAAACTTATGTAGTGAACGCTTATTTTGTTGAAACTTTGTATGTGCATTATTTGAAGAGAAAAAGAAATTTTCATTAAAAATTAATGATTCAGATTTCCACCACCAAGAGTAAAAATGAAGCATAAAGAACAACAGCAACAAAAAACGCAAATTTGAGAAAACATAAATTTTTTTAATAACATCATTTATTCATTGCACGTTCCATTTGCATCTATCACGAATTCAAAGCTTATTATAGAATTTTTAACAAGAACGCGAAGGGTTCTTTGAGGATTTGTAGTAGCATGGGGTGTAAGTCTTGCTTTTAGTTCAGGCAGAGTTCGAATGCTCTTTCCGTAGATGCGATAATCCAAGAATGTCTACAATCAGAAATTACAGGAGTTTGATTCTGGGTAAGAGTAAGTCTGATAGTCATAGAAATGACCCGATCGTCTCCAAAGTAGACACGAGGCTTTTCCTTCACCTTGAGGGCAATATGGGAGGGGGGGAGGGAAGTGGCATCATTTTACATTAAGACGGTAATCCCGAAACATTCGCGTTTTTCTAAGCAGGAACTACTTTCCATAGAAGCTCATAATTACAGCAGTAAAACCACGCCGTAAAGTAAGGTTATTAGAATGCGAAGGCTGTTCATGCATGATGGCTTAAGGATACACACACATACATACACACACGTTTTTCTTTTGTTTCTCTGAATGTAACTTTCTACAGTGTCCAAAATACCACGATACACAAATATTTGTTGAGCTGTGCGTCATCCAATCATCGGGACTTTAAAGGAATTTGAGTATCACGCAGAATGCTGTTCACTTTGATTAGACGTCAGCTCAAGCATCGATTTTATAAAGGAAGCCTGAGAAACTGAACATTTAATATATTTTTAAGTAATGAATTGCCGAGAAAGAAAACTAAGTTCTTTGCTCGCATTTCTGTACTTTTTCAAAGAAGGATATCTCTCAGTAACATTCAGATATGCTGATGATTTATGTTATGGCAGCCTAGCTTTAGAAGTAAACCAACCTCCTTTAACGGAATCCCGGCGCCCTTCTGGGAAGTGTGCTTCGCTATGAAGTACGGTTTAGAGATGGCAACTTAATTTCCCGGTGAGGAAGTATTGCTAAAGAATGCATATTTTAAAGATGTCAAAAAAAGTATTATAATTTTCTCCGTCTTTTAATAATTCCTTTGCCTTTTACCTTTATAATACTCTTTTTGGATTTTTCGTATTAGCTTTGAAAATTAAAACGAAAGACTCGCTCATATCATCGGTGAGAAGTGCGGAAAAATTGTCAAAATCAATAAATTAGCTTTTAATATGTCTGAAAACTTTACAGACAGAAGCATGAAACCTTGCGTCCGTATAGATGAGTGTAAGAAAAACATTTTATTTATTGACATATTTTTGCTATGAGAACCGTAATAATATTTAATTTTAATATATTTTTTATCATTTTGCATAAAAGCTAATTTATTTCCAGATATTTGGAGAACTTATTAAATGAAATCTTGTGTCTGAAGTATGTTAAACATAAGTTGAAAATTAATGTTTTTTCCAATATATATATACGGGGAGAGGGGGTCAACAATAACAAGTTGGAGTTCGTTGATATTTGAGAAGTTAATGACTGACACCATAGTTACGTTAATGAGGATGTACAAATTATGATGAAAAGATTGAAGATGACTAATTTACTGGATGAGACTACGATAATCAGGATCAGAGCTAACATAAAAGTTCGTCTTTTAAGCAACATGTCGTAATAGTTTGTCTTCGCATCGCCCCGACTTGATGTACCAAAGGAGCTGCACACCAAGGGAGTGATGCACCCAGTATATATATATATATATATATATATATATATATATATATATATATATTGTAAAATTCACTTTCGGATTGCTTTTGTCATAAAGAGACAGGATGATATTAAAGTGAATAACTAATCCATGATTAATTTCTGGAAACGTTAAAATATTGTCTTCGAGAACATACAAATCAAGAAGTGAGAGTCATTGATTACAAAATTCTAACTTTAAACAACAACAAAAAAAGAAGTGAAATAAAAAATGTGTATGAAAATAAATAATTGGAAATCAAACATTTTGAAGGCAGAATTCATTAAATAATGCTTGAATGCCTCAAAGCTTCTAATCCTTTTTACAATTTTTTTTTTTACCACATTTACTTAGAGAACTACAAATACTTGCAACTGAATAAGAGTTTTATGAATACTTTATGTATGCACGAACGCAAATTGAATGAAAACTTGCATACATTGATCGTACAATTTTTATCTATTTATGACATCAGCACTTAACCTAGAATTCGTTTTATAGACCTATCACCCTGCTGCGCACCATTCCTGAAGCCAGTTCCTAGAGATGAGTCCCCGCGCTGTTTCTCGTCTTATAAGAAATGCTTTATTCCGGAAACATACGTTCCAAGTGGCATTCATTCCCTATTGAAGGAATCCAATTCCAGGATCTTCCAATGCGAACCGTTTCAGGGAACTACCTTCCCGATAATAAAAATACATAAAAAGCACACCCAAAAGAAGCGGTGACATACACAGCTCATTAAACAGCTCCTTAATGAGCCTAAAAGAGACACTTCTTTGTAGCCTCGGCCCCGGCGCTCTCTGGAGTGTCGTTAGCCGGTAGACGTGAAGATTTTCTTTGCCTTCCTCTGGGAGGAAAAAAAGAGGAGAGTTTCGAAACACAAGTTTTACGCACACGTGAAACAATTAGGGGCTTAGTTAAGTTGACTAGTTGGGGAAGAGTTGGGTAATGGAGAGGTTGTGCGATGGGTGATTTAGGAGAACCGCCTATAATCCTTTTTTGTGCCATTTATGGTAGTGGTGAAAAGGTTACCTTCTGATAGGAACATTTTAATAAATGATGGAACTGCAAATGAGTTGATAATGACAGAATAGTTGAGAAAAGCGGAGAATTTGCAAATAGAAAACTAGGTGCTAATCTACGAGTAAATGTTTCAAATCGTAAGCGATAACGGTGATAAACCTTAAGAGTTGGCGCACATTTGCTTCTTCCTTTTTCATACTATGCACTTAAAAAAACCCCACACAATGCTCATTTTCTGGTGGGTGTAGTAAGTGATGGTAGATTTTCATTTCTTTTATCAAAGCAATGTAATTTATCTACAGAAAATGTTTCGTGAGGAAGTAAGAAAATATCGAATACAAAATACTGGAGTTACATGCTTCGTATTACATTTGGTGCGGTTTGGCACAGATGGCGCTTCCGCCTCTTGTTTAAGCCACCCCCGAGAAGAGAACTTTCGTGGCAGACGCGGAACTCAACGGATGAAATTTGGAACGAGTGGCATGAAAGTTAAACTTTGTAAATAGTTACGTTAGTATATATATACTCAGACTATCGTCAATAAATATTTAAAAAGGCAAGGATTTTGGAATTCACTAAGCATTTCCACTGAACACAGGTGCAATAAGATTAAATGTTGGAGATAAAATGGTTAGCAGTAAATGTTCTAATGAGGAATTTTTTTAAATTGAGATTAATATAAAGAATATTAAGAGTGATTCGTAAACTGTGGAGTGAGCTCTAAAGTATAATCATGGAGTTCCGAATATACTCTGTACCACATTTCATAATGCTGTAACGTCCTTTTGGGAAATTTCATGCAAATGGTGGGTTAACTTGTTATTGTATGAAAGTAATTTGCTTTATCACTCGTCAATCCATTGAAGAAAAAAACAATTCTAAATATTCTGTCATTATTAACGCATAGGTAGACGGTGGAAAACGTGACTGCTTATTTTAGGACTGGAATGCATCTCCTAGAGTTTTGAAAAAAAATATTTCTTCAAAATATTATGACTTACTCATAACTAATACACTTAAATAAAATTCTGCGAGTGTATTATTTTGTAAGTAAATATAGGCGAAAAAAATGAATGGTAACGTTCCGACTGAATAAAAAAAAAGTTCTGAAAATGTTAAATTATTATATTATTTAAACACAGCGTAAGTTATCAACTGTGATAAATTAGTTAATCTTTTAATCCAAAGTTTTACTTCAGTTTCAAACAATGAAAAGATTATTTTATTACTTGTAAATATTAGATTTTTTTCTGTATGATTTTGAATATAAGGCTGTTTTTATTTCGGTATAAGATTTATTATATGCAATTTGTTAAGTGTACAGGAATTATTCAAGAGATTTTCATAAATGCTAAAGTTAGAATTTTTTAAATATGCATTTCATAAATAAATGGCACTTCTCTTTATTTTAAATGTATAGCTATTAATTATTATTATTATTTTATTGCAAATAATTAGATATAGTATAGCTAATATAATTAAATGCAACTTGTATGTATAGCAGATGTAAGCAGACCCGTCGAACAACTGATGGTTGAGCATTTTTCTGCGTGTGTATGTTATAATGTGTATGTGAATGTATAATATAATAATTTATAGTTTAAAATCATATTTGGCAAACATTGTTTTTTTATGTACATGTAAATTTAGATAATTATCATGCCTGTTTTTTTAGATTTATTCAGTTGAGCATTTCATGAAATAGCAGTTTTGCTTTGTTTCAAAGTAAAAGCAGCCTTCTCACTTTCTTCTTTCCTTCTGTGCTTCTTTTCGCTGAAATATGTTTTCATAATTTTTATATTATTTTATTAATTATTGTATTTTTATACAAACGTAATTATTTATCGACCTCACCAATTTTTGCGCATTTATAATATTACTTTTGTACCTTGATTCATTTTTATAGTTTAGTCTGAAGCTCTAGAGAAAAAAAAATTCTGACACTAAAGAAATATTTTATAGTCACTTAACTAATGTGCAATTTTCGTTATTTAAATGAAATTCTGACTTGATCCATATGATTAATAATTTGATTTGAATCACATCATTTTAAAGTTATTTTACCTAGAGCTTTTATAAGATGGCGTTTATATACTTGGCGGTAAATATAAGATATCAATAATTAATTTCATTTCTTACAAATTTATCAGTGTTTTTTCATTTTGTTAATGCAATAAAATTTAGATAAAATAGTTCTAAAGGTTTTTTTTTTTTTTTTTTTTTTTTACTCTTTCCTATTTTCCTTTTTATTTTTCGATTTTTTTAAAAACAATTTCTGTTTTCTACGTGACAAAAATGAAACAAATCATATAATTTAATTAAAATGAGTCGACATTGCGAAATGAATACAATTAACTTGATGAATGAAACTTCGAACTTCTGTATGCGGTTGTACTTATAAATACTTACATGAGCATTACATATTGGGTGATAATATTAACAATTTATTTTATTTATAGCAAAAGTACATGTTATTGATGTTTTGTTTTGCAATATACTTGGATTATTTATATTGTTTACAGAGTGCACAACCGATTGAGAAACCGGAAATCGGCAGAAAATTCCGGGAGATAGGGAAGAATCAGGGAAAAATCAGGTAAATATATTCTAAAACTGGAAGCTTTTTATAAATCGATTGTTCTTACCGAACATGACAATTTGTTGGTATTTTTTCAAAAAAAGAATAAAATATCATATTTAATATGATATTTCATTGTATATTTCCGGAATGAAATTATTTTTCTATTTGTTTTACTACAATAAGTTATCGAAATAATTCGCAAAAATGGTTTAGCTGTTGTTTTTATTGGGAAAGGGCAACCTAAAGCAAAATGCTTATAATTGATATGATTTTAAATTTAATGGGTCCCTTTTACTTATA
>JAPMOR010046952.1:412953-428919 GCA_026543865.1 Argiope aurantia | reverse complement strand
CTAAAATATAATACATGATTCTAAATATAATAATTACTAAAATATAAAACATGATCTTTCCTTGGCGATATTTTTGAGCCAAAATGAACCCATAACAGAGTTTAAAGAGTCCGCCTGTATAAACACTTAAATAAAATCAAGTGTATATAAAGTAGTCTGCCGAGGCAATTCTTCATGCACCTTTCTGCATTATTCTATTGAATTTTATTTCCCATTTTTCTCACTTTTTTATAAAGGTTTCAGCTAAAAATACTGCAATTGTTAAGAATATAATAATTATAAGGTTCCTTTAATTATTAAAATGCTCGTGCGCGACTTTTCGTGTTGGTTTTTTTCTAATATTTCATTAAACTTCATAATACAATAACAAACAATGTGTACTAAATATACCTTAAAATAAATTGATACTTGGTTATTTACTAGTTATGCTAGCATTCTTTTATTCTCGAGAAAATTAAATCCAGCTTATTAGATGTTTCCCCCACCCAACTGAACATCCAAATAAGAGATCACTATTATTCACATTCGTGATTGATTCCGACCCTAATTTATATGAAAACAACGCATGTTCGGATTATTAGCTATCTTTTTAAGAACTTAAATTTCCTCAGATACAAACGACGTTACTTTTCGGCTACTTTTCATTCCTGTCATTCATTTCGGGATAATCGTAGAGTTAAGTAATGCTGCTTAACATGGTGAAGTTGATTCTCAATCTTTCCAAATCCTTTCCTCTCCATTGCCATTTGCCTAGTTTATTCATCGATACCATTAATTCTAAATCTTCTTCACAGAATTCTCTTTTGACAGCTTTACGATCGTACCAAGCTTTTTTCTTTTGGTTTACATTGCTATCTTTTTTTCTGAAGCCTGCTCTCGGAATTTTTAAAACCGAATCAACTAAGAATGGGCTCAATAACATTATTTCCTGTTTCTCCAGGATTCACCCATTATTCGTATATTTAAGTTACAGAGGGCTCTAAAATTCTGAAGGTATCAGTACTTTCCGGTAACTTACTAATCCAGAACTTTCGAACGTAATAATTCGTAAAACTATATGCTTCTTGTTGCTGGAGAAGGAATAAAATCTTCTTCTATTTGGGGCTGTTCCAAATTTGAAGATTCTTTTGATAGTCCGGTGAAATCTTAAGGTAACAAATTTTGAGGATTCTTGTAAAAATACTTTTAGTACCATATAGATTCTTAACACGAGAAGTCACTCGTCTTCCTGCAAGATAGATGTCAACTATCTGTATATATATATGAAACGCTAACGTATGTGACATAGAAATCGCGATAATTACTTATTGTCGAATGGCAGCAGTCAAATGTTAACAAACCATCATACGAATTTCAAACTGCTTCATGGAACGTTTTTACATCTACATTTTTAAATGTTATGATGGAATTCAAACTCATCCATCAAAAGATACAATCGCGAGTTTTACAACTGTGTAACTGTGTGTGTGAAGGCATGATTAATGAGGGTCGTGAAAAGAATCTAAAGATTGAATAAAGTAATATGATTGAGCTCAAATTCAATACAAATGAATAGATATGCCAAAATGTACTCAGACAAATAATGCCATAAATGACATTCTTGAAATTAAGAAAGATTCGATTTAATTCTGGTGAACGAACCTTAATTCTTATAAAAATAATATATCAGTTAGCTTAAGTACATATATTTTTGATATTGTTTTGGACAATTATGCTGATGCATTCTGATTATCTAAGTAAAAATTTATTTTTGATTTTGAATTATTTCTAGATCTTATACTTTATATTCTAATCTTTTTGGTAATAAATTAAATTTGTTTTCTGCCTTCGTTCTCTGGTTCACATTTGTTCATGAATTTTCATTATTTCACTGAAATTCTTCCTTTTCGAAAATGCCGGAAACTTAATTTTGTCAACAAAAAGAGCCGTTATTGAAATTAGTTGTAATAGATAAGTAGAATTAGTCACAAATGATTAGTCTATCTAGAATTCTCTACACACATTAAAAATCTCTCTTTCGCAAAAGAATGAAACCAGATTTCATCTTGAATTTCTGGAATGCTCTGTTTATAATAACAGCTGGGTGGTTCTTCACGTTTGAACATACTAACACAAAGATGAAATTGCCCTCCTTAAATTGTCGATGCGTGTTTCTCTAAGTAGGAATACGGTCATTAGGTGAAGAACTTCGACTTCTGCATTATTAGCAACCATTTCTGATTATATGGCGAAACTTGAATAATAGAAATAATCCTCACACACAATGATACAAAATTTCAGAACTGTGGCACCTTTTCATAAATATATGTATGTATTAAAAATCGAGTTAAATAAAATTGAGAAAAAAATAAACATAAACATAGATTTTGATTACTTGAAGAGGTTTATTTATTTTAGTTTCCACTATGAAAAAGCAAAAGGGAAAAAGTGAGCGCTTTATTCAAACTGCTGAAAAAATGATTTTCAGTAAATTGTTTTCTCACACTTTCATGGTTTCATGCAATAATTACAAACTGTAACAGATTTAATTCCATGGATTCTCTCTCTTTCTTTCTATTTAATTCTTTCTCTCATTCTCTTATTTAATAACCATAATTCCATAGATTTTTAAAAGAAAGAAGAAGGATCAATATTTTCAATTTAAATTTTCAGCTAGTGTTTTTTGTTATAAAAGTTTTTGGTTGACGTAGTTAAAATAAAATATACTTTTTGACTTTTATCCATGTGCAGATGGAAAGCGTATAAATTTTGCAATCACTTAATTTACGATCGAATGAAACTAAGTAACAAAAGGGAAGGCATTGAAAGAAATTGGAGTGTTTTGCAGCAGAAATGAAATTGCAGCATAAGATGTGAAATTTACAATCACTTGAACAAAACGTATTTAGAAATTTGGCAAGAAAAAAAAATTTTTGCTTGGAAGTTGTTTCAAGTTGTGAATTTATTGTAAATAAGACAACATGCGTATGAACAGCTAAAAATGATATACGAAAATGTCTAAAACGTTTCCGTTTTTAATATATTTGGTATACTTAATAGCATCCCATTATTTTTTCATTTCATAATATGAAGTTTATATTGTAGATTTAAATTCCACCTGAACTGACTTTTGATGTTCTGTTCAAACAAGGAAAAAAATCATTAAAACTATTTCTATCACACAGACTGAATAAATTTTGTCTGAGTCATTTAAGTTTAAACAGACAACATGTATATACTTTTATTTCCAAGATGAAGTGTTGCAGAATGGCTGAAATAAATTGAAAATTCTAGTTTACACTTTTATTTTTGCCCTGGTTATTCTTTTAATGTATTTTTTTATTATTTTTTGAAATCGATGGTTAGGGGCTCTTGCCGTTTCATTCTAATACAAAATAAACTAGATTTTCAATAGTGAAAACGGAAAAGCGCTCAGCATCAGAGTCATTGGCAGGAACAATCCATGCACTCATTACGGCTATGGAAATCGTGCATTAAAATTGTTCCACTCCTTTAACTTAAAACGAAAACGGAAAATTGAATTTTCTCACCGAAACAGTGAGAGAGAGAAAGCAAAGGGAAGAGCTGCCATTTTCGTATTTTTTCATCCTTTTGCGATAATTTTTTTATATAGCATTTTATCTTTAATTCATATATGTATGTGTTAAGCTGGCTTCTCTCAAATTTTATTGCTTTCTATTCTCTTTGCCTCCCATATGAAGCAGGTGAACTCTTTTATTTTCAAATAAAGAACTTAAAGTGAGGATTTATTCCGTTTTACTTCATTCTCTATTTATATAACTATTTTTTCCCCATTTCTCTAATTTCACGCTTCCTCTGTTGGAACGGCCTTTCCAGCATGAAACGAACGAAATTTTCATTTTATTTTTTTCTCGCATATTTTTGTTGATTACCGATCCTATCTTTAACTATTTTTTTTTTCTTAAAAAAATGACAGATATCATTTCAAAGAAATAGCGCATGAAATATTTGCATTTTTGCAGCCAGCGTGTTTTAGTGCAGAAATACGCTACGAAAATTTTGCGTTCCTGAAAGGAAAAATGTAAAATAAGTATTAAAGCTCGAAAAAATTTCGCAGATTTCTTTCTCTCAAAAATCCCGTTCCTACACAAATCTTACAGTTACAGTTCGCCCTTTGGCTGTTATAACGAAAAGCAAAAAGACGATTGCAGTAAGAAAACAAAGTTCAAATGAATCTTGAGCTATTAAAAGTAAAGAACTCTTAAAATGTTTAGTAAATTCGTGTACATAACACTGTGCTTTCAACTTTTCTTTCAAGCTTAAACATTTTCCAAGATACCGGTACAAATGTTTAAGAGCTATCTTGTAAAAATCAAGAAAGTTCGCGATCTGATAAAAAATTTATAATAGGAGCAATCTAAATTATATTAAAAACAATATCAATCTTAAAGATTTCTGAAAACTGAATGTTGTTTGTTCTTGAATCATTTATAATGTTAAATCCCTTGATGGATCCAAATAAAATTTGGCGTACTTGCCCTTTTAAACATGAAAAGAGTAACAGAGCTTATTAAAAAGTTCTTGATCAGAACAAAGGAGATAAAATGAAGATAAAAATATTTTGCGTTTTCCTCCGAAACTTCGAAAATATTTACTCACACAATTTATTTTGACGCCATTTTAAAATTAACTTTTCTATGAAATTCTGCTTTCATATAATTATTTTTCGAATTTAATCCATTTTTAAAATGAATTTTACAACTGTTTTTAATCATTTCTCTTTTTTTCAAATATTTAACATATTTTACTGTTTAATAACATTTTTCTCATCCCAAGTTTTTGCCAATTTCAAAACTCAGTTGTTTTCTTTCAACATTTTCAGGTTTGATTTTATTTTCTAATGCGTTTTTGTAGGCGAGCGCCATCATTTATTTGCCTTAAAATAACGTCTTTTAAAATGATGAAATTTCTCTTCATATTTAATTTGATTGCATCTAATATGTCAGCACTTTCAAATTTTTGCTACACCTTGTTTGTATAGGGTTACGAATTCGAGGTTTTTTCGGATTTGCTTGTCGATGAAGAAACAATCCTTTAGTAACGAACGACGACTTTTATTAAACTCGAATGCAGAAATACGCAGCCAGCAAATATACAGCCGAGCCGTACACAAGCAACACACAGCAGCACACTACAACAAATAGCTCACAAGTAGTAAACGGGCAATAAAAAACCACACAACACAGATTGGCCAGACAGAATTCAGCAGGAGCTACTCCCTACGGCCTCTCCAAATGCCTGCAACTCGCCCCTGTCTCCACTCTTTAGCTCTATCCCATCTCATATCATTAGAGGGGAAAATTCAAGAGTTGGAATTCTGAACGTTTGATTAAACATTTAAAAAAATGTGAATATCATGGTTTCTGAATATAGTATGTATGCAATTGTGGCTTACAAAGTCTGCACATACCCTTATTATTTTTAAATATTATATTTTAATATATCTAATAATTCTGCTTAAATGTACCAGCAAAATCCTCAACCGAAAATAATTGTCGAAAGTAAAATTATTTTTATATGCCATGCTACATCTTACTCCATTAAAATTTACTTGCGCGTTATAGGAATTATATTATTATTGGAATTCTGCTTTTACAAAACTGTTGCTATTAAAGCGAACATTGAGGTCATTGTAATGAAATATTGAGTATCTGAAACCAATAAACTTTTCAGTTTGATTTCTCTTAAGATTGTTAATCTCTTAAAATTACCAATAGAAGCTTAGGAATTTCCCCTACTAAATATCTTTTTCAAGTTCTAGAGTAGAAACTCCAGGAAATTTTTCCATAAATGAGCGAAGTTTACTATATCAATGTCCCGTGTTTTAAAGCAATGTAAAGGTTACTTTGGGAACAGACCTCATCATTTTAAACCGTGGTCAGATGACGAGAATCAGATGAATGACCCGTGTACTACATATTTTTACACCATTGCTCGTCCCTTCCTGTAATGCTGTGGCCACATCTTCTACTGATGTCGAAGCAATTGAATTTTTTCTCTGTAATATTTTACTTCAAAAGAATCTGCCTCTCCGAATTTCTTAATCATTTTCTTCAAATCCTTGGCAGACATCGGACCACAGCTTTTTTTCATAACTTGTAATGACAGAAACTTCTTTAAAACTATTGGCACACAGTCGCCGTTCTTGTAAAAGAGTTTCATGAGCAGAGCGTGCTCCTTCATTGAGAGACTCATGGCAAACTGTTCAGATTCAGATGCAGTATGAGGCCCGCGGTTTTATAACAAATGTCGTGAGCATGTCTTTTAATTTGTGTTGTATGCCCCTTACAGCACCGACTATTGATACACTTGGGAACATTTTTTTTCTTTTGCCATACTGTTTCTCCTTTCTTCAAGTATATTCAGTTCAAATTTGAAATCATTTTGCGACGAGTGGTTCATTTTTCTACAGCATTTTGGAAGTAGGACTTGAATTATAATCATCCTGTATATAGGGAATGTTAGCTTAATATTTAGTAATTAAATTGTTAAAGAAAGCATTTGATTATAAGTGAAAAAATTGCCGTGAATGACATACAGAATTATTCTTGAGATTATAAATTTGATACTAAAAAGTTACGAAGTTTAAACTTCCTTTCAGTCCACCGATACTATCAATCATATTTAGTGAAATATTCTAGACACATAAACATTTTAAACAAAAACAATCGAAACTGACCAAGTTGTAAAAATAGGAATATCACTATTTTGGAAATTTTCAGTCCATTTCAATGAAGTCTCATCGAATTCGATCTGGATGTTGCCTCGAGGGGTTCGTTCATTGGCTTATAATAATAGTGGCCTATAATAAATTGGCCTATATAATAATTCTTACGTGTCATTTTTACAAAAATTTTGTTCAAAATTTTTAAGTCATCCCAAATTAAAGTTCGCTGAACTAAACGAAATCTCCCAATTAGTATATATGCAGTTTCTTTTTTTCAAATTAAAATGACAATGACTTTCTTCTTGCATCTTCAAAAAACTTGTTAATTTTCTTACGAATTTTCTCCTGATCTTCAATTTGTTATTTTTCTCTCTTTTTATTTTTACCGTTAATTATTTACCGTCTGTTAGAAATTAGTAAAATGACTTCTTTTTGTTCCCAGAAACTGTTTAGGGCCATCTATACAGTGGGGTATTAATAATTATTATATAATTGTATCTTCCTGAAAGAGCTTGGCTAAAATTAGAATAGCAGTGTCATGGATTTTTACTACATTTTTTACCTCTTGAAGTCCTGGTTGTGATAATCAAGATCAATGTATCCATTCTCACATTATTCTTGAAATTTCCATTCCAGAACCGAATTCCAAATACAGATTTTTTTTTTTTACTTTCTCATATACGGATTACGAAGAAAGTTTTGTAATTGTTATAAAATTCGAACATGAGATTTCTATGAATCTCCACGTTTTAGACCTCCAAGAGTTCGAAAAACACATTTTTAGAAAATGTTCGTCTGTCTCTCTGTATGCTTGTTCATCTGTCTGTTTGCGATAAAAATGAGTCTGAAACGCATTGAGTTAGAGGGATGAAATTGGGTCTTCACACCAAAATTGTAGATTTCTCTCGAATTTTGAGCAAAATCCATTCAGAGAAAGTCTGTTCGTCCGGCTGTTCGAATATAAGTTTACATGATATTTCCAAAACGAAAAGAGCTAGATGAATAATATTCGTCACACAGATTCGACATCTGTAATGTAGACTCCTATCCTATTTTGAACTATATTTAACAATGGATTGATCATCTGTCGGTCTGTACTTTTAGAACATATAAATGTGATTACACAAAAAAGCAATGACTTAAATATATCAAATGATATATGTAATTTTATGACTGCAATTGTAATTCTGTCTCAGCTGAGAAAAAATGCATCTTTTACACACATTCACCTTTATTAGGGAGCATGCGAGTCCACTCCCGTTGGTTGTTTACATACATTCTTTTATATATTCTTGTATTTTTATACTTTAAAAATCAAATTTCCTGTCTTGTTTTTAAATTCCTTTTATCTCCTTTTTCACTAACAAATGGGGAAAAGAAGACATACTCATTGATATAATTTGAAGTTAAAAACTATTTGGCGAGTAAGAATGGTGAATAGCCTCAGTCTGAAATGTGAGTGGAATACTACTTATTCTGTGCTGAAACATTACAGCACTCCTACGCCACACAGACAGTATCAATGCACGGTATTTATTCCAATTCAAGACGAATTCTCAAATTCTGTAAATAGAAGGGCAAACGGAGCTGAAATTTAAGCATTAAAAAGATGTAATTGAAAAAAAAAAGAAATATGTTCTAGGAAAGGAAAAACAATGCAAGGAAGAGGTCCCCATTCTTCGTATCCTAACTGCATTAGCGACAGATGTGGTAAAAGTTTTGTGGGTTCAAAAATGGAAGCGCCAGAATTTTCATGGGTGGACTGATTCTCTCATCAACCAGTTCTAGGATACATAGCTGCTCTTGTCTGTCATAAGCAGAACCGAATGGAAGTGAAAGTGATACAATTTTTTTTTTTATCTTGCGGCCTACGATCCAATGGATATCACAACGAAGCGCAGCTTGGAAGCGTTCATTGAGCCTGATAGGGGAACCATCCCGGCAGATGACTGGCATTACTGTGGAGAACAGAAATGCTTCTGGTTTTGCAAGGCGTGTTTAGCAATCACTGTCTGTTCAATGCCTTTGCACTTTAGTGTAAGCGAAATATAGAAAAAATAACAGATACAAAAAATTTTAAAAACTGCTTTTATTTATATTTTAAAAAAGAAAATGTTTTAAATCAAGACTTTAAAAATTATCCAAATAGTTAATGATGAGTATCGTAAAGGCTTGAATGACATCCAAAACAGAAAATTTATAGAAAAAGCTTTAGTAAATTGGAATCATAATCATGCTTTATGAAGGATTTAAATTTTTACGTAACGAATTTTGGGGATTTTTTTGCAAAATATAACTGATCAATAAATGTATTGGTTTGAAACAAGAATGTCTTAATTGTAATCCTTGGAAGGGAACCCTATATAAATGATTTTGAATAATTCAATTCTAAAACTTATCTTAAGCAGTGAAATTGCGTACTTTTTCAATCTTCAAAGCAAATCAGTCTGTGCGAAAGCGTCATCGGCCTGATGCAATCACATGACGCAACATAAATTTATTTCAGAAAATTTCCTGTCAATGACTTCTTAAACTAATGGAGAAGTTTCATCCAAATGTGATGCAGTTGTCTAAATACGTAAAATAAAAGTGGCTTCTACTATTTGGTGCTTTCGGTTTATGGTTTTTTTTCCTTTTGTTCAATACAAGAAAAATTTCATCCATTTAGAATAATTTCATTCACATTATTCACATTTTTTTAATGAAGTTGCTATTCAAATTCGTTTTTTAAAAAATACGACTTTGAAAGAGATTAGGAATATATTAATTAATTAAAATAAAAAATGCTGCTATTTTCTAAATTCTTTGCTAACGAAAGTTTTGTATTCAAATTTGACTAATCATAGAGTGTTTTTCGCCCAAATATTTTTTCTAGGCGCTCCAGTTCTCCATAAGCCCTAAAATGAAAAAAAGATAAAAATAAATTAAATTTCAAAATCTCTGCAAACATTGAATTAACGTGAAAGCAGGGAACAAAAAAAGGGGAAAACGGGGAAAAAAAGAGGAAAAAATAGACATTTTGATTATTTTTTTTACAAAAGAGAATCTGAGAATCTAGCAGAAAACAAAGAAAAAGAAAGCAAGAATTACTCGAAATAAATGAAAGATTAAGACTTCGCTTCTAAAATTTCTTCATTTATTTAACAAAACTCTTTCATGTGAAAATAGAGCTTTTTAAAAATATATTTGGTTTATAAAGTTTTGTTAGAGCGGAAATGAATGAAACTTGAGTCACAAAAACATCCTCTTAGCGAAAATTAATTTTCTTTACGAGAAAAAGAATAAGCATAATAACTTATTGTTGGAAATGGTATTCAACTTTTTTCCAGAGCTTGTGAATAAATTAAAATGATATTTATAGAAAAAAGTGTCTTGCTTTTTGAAGAAAGAGTAGCCACTAAGAATTGCCCCCAAATATTTGTTTATAGAAACATGAGACGATTAACGCAACAGGTTTTTGGCATGTCTAATATTTTTCCGATAATCTGATACAGAACAGTCTTTCATTTCAGTGGTAATTTCGATATAGTTTCATATAAAATGTATTTATGAAAACATATATTAAAATATATTTGTTAATCTTAATTGATTTATCAGTTAAATATATGTTCCATTTTGGATTCTTGAACTATATCGCGACGTATCCCTTCATTTTGAACCATGTTTAGATGACAATAATCAAGCCTGAGTTGGCCTGCCTCTCCAAATTTTTGCGTCATACTACCGGGAGGACAACTGTCCCCAGTAATGGAAAGAGAGCTGTCACTTGGTGGAATCGGGTTTTGAACCTGTAATCATCCAGCTCTAAAATGGAAGCTTTACAAAAATGCCGCCCCTACTTTATTGATTTGAAAGCCAATAGCACCCTGTTGAGATTCAAATTAGTATAAATGAATGTAGTGATATTTATTAATTTATATCCTAATTGATTTCCTAAATTTTATCTTAAATAGAACCATATTACTTTATTTTAAAATCATTTCTTATTCCTGATACAAATCCCTCATTTTTATTTATTTAATTCTAACATACAGTCTAAAAAATGGCTGACAAGAGGCCAAATTTCATCTTTCTAACTCACTTGTTATTTTAATCATTTCAGTCACGGGATAGTAGACTCACAAACGGATAAATTGAAAGGCTTAACATAATTAATTACATTTGTCATATTTCGGGAGGTATAAGAGATTTTCACCGTTACGCAATTTTTTCTTTGCAAACTTCGTATACGAGAAATAAAACTTGCTTTTCTTTCTTCAGTTTCCAAATGTGAATGAAAGAGTCCCTTCTCTTTTTTTCTCCTTCTGTCTTAATTCATATTTTAAGAAGTACCAAATTCTCAATTGTGACCTTTTTCATATCTATGAATGTCATATTCAGAGGATAAAAGCTTCTGTGAAATAGTCCTGATAAACCGTATAATTCCTTCTAACTTTCTGTGGGATCAGTAGGATGAGATTTGTGATCATATACAGTGCTGAAATTTTCTTCCAAGTGACATGCCCATATAATCGAGAGTTTACAGATGTGAAAACAATCGCATGTGAACAGATGTGAAAACAATCGCATGTGAGGTGAATGAAAGCCGAACATTCTTCAAAATTTGTTTAAGGCAATTTGTTGTTAAATCCACAACCGGAAGTCGTAGCAAAATGCAGTCTTTAACTTTTTTTGTTTCCAATTTTCTTATTTTTAATTTAAAAATATATTTTTTATATTGTTGCTATTATTGCACAGCCATAACGGTGTGAACCTATTTTCCTAGTTTCTGGATATCAATTGGTAACATTTTCATTCTCCGAAGCATTTGTTCAAATTGTAATTTTCATTCCGATTTCGTGCCAAAAGTTGCTAAAGAATCTCCTGTACAGAATGACACTGGATGCGAAATGTGTAATTACATTAGCATCCCGTATTACTAAAACACTAAAACTATTGAGATGAACCGCGCCATTTTGAACTATGGTCAAATGATTCCTGAACAGATATCCAAATTACCTCACCGCAAGAGAATTGGGCTCCGACGGATTCGCACCAGACTCTTTACACTGCAGTTCTTCGATGGAACACTCTGGTCCTGAAGTCAAACCAACAAACGCGGCAGTCCCAAAGAGTGTGCCAGGTCCACTTATGCAATGGTTCTTCGGTGAAATCGGGTCTCGAGCCTGATGCTCTCCGGTTCCGAAGCTGACATATTGAGTGTTCTAAATAAGTTGCCAGTGAATGTTACCAACGTAAATGGCTGGCTATTCGCAAGAAAGTGTAAAGCATTTTGATTGTGAAAGTATTTGCAGTTCGAAAGGGCAGTCATTACCACCTAAAAAAGTAAAGTAAAATGCGATCTCAGTTAAAGAAAAAATGGTGAATATAGAAAGAAAAAGAAATTGTAACTTACAAGTAAGGAGAATGTTTGACTGTTTTCTAAAGAGGAAGTGCTTTTTTACAGCAACTACAAACTTAAAACCTATTTTCATTCAAAATAATTTTTTGAAATAAATTATCAGCCATTAACATAATTTTTTCAAACCAATAAAGCTTTAGAAAGAAATTTTCAAAGAAGTTTTTGTATATTAATTTTAATTAAATTGAACTAAAAGTTTTGTATATTGCATACTTTTTTATTAATAGTTTTTTTTGTTAGAAATGCAGTAGAAAATTTAGAATAATGTCTCTATCCTAAAATATACATCTTTATAATACTTTTACATTCTAATATATTTTTTAGATTTTAGCTCATTTTGAAGAAAACTGTATAATGTGCCTAGTGTGTAAAGAAAATTATGATTATCCCCATTAGAATTTTGTGTAGAGTGTTAACCATCTTGATCAAATTTTGTTGACATTTATTTCAATAGGACTAATACAGAAATTTGTTTTTTAGATTGGTATCATTTTTATGTATTATTTAATTGAAAAACACCAAACAAAAACTTGAAAAAATAGCAATTAAAAAATGGTCTTGAACGTAGGCATCCATCCACCGTAACTGAGGATATTTAAATGAGATTGCAAATGAAAGAGTAGCATGAATGAGTTTTAACTTTTTGTGATAAGCCCACGAACTGAAAATTTAGAAATTTTACATCTTTTAGATACAATGAATTTGACGAACTATTACATTAAAAAAATTAACGAAGCAAAAACTTTTCTTAGCTGCTAAAATGTGTTGATTTTCGTTACAATAGAGATGCAAAATTATCTGATTTTTTAAATATAAATTACAAGCTTTGAATATAATAAACATATACAAAATGAAAAAAAAATTACTTTAAAGGGATGTGAGTGTGAATTTCAAATTTCTTGTGCACACGTAATTTAGGGAATAAGTGCTTTTAGAACGTATAACGCTCAAAAGGCTGTTTGTTATGCAGTAAGAAATCCGTGAAATTTCCTTAATCTTGCTTTAGTACTTTTTTATGGTTTCTTCTTGATAAAAAAAGATATTTTTATATAGTATTTCTGGAAAAGTGCGATTCTGAAAACTGTCTGCAAGAGTACAAAAATTTCATTTTCTACTTACACTTGGGAAGTCATATTTTCTTACTCTTCAAAAGAAACTTGCAATTTTTGAAGCAAAAGAGGTGAAGCGAGCAGCGAAAAGCAATATTAAAAATGAGAAGAAAAAAAAAGAACATGAAAAATGTCCTGCTTTTCTTGCAGGAAGGACTATCCCAGAAGTGGGAACATGAAACGAAGAGGGAAAAAATCCAGAGAAATAAAATGCAAAACAAACAAATAAAACAAAACGGAATAAAATCCTCTTTTCAAGTCCTTCATTTGAAAATAAAGAGTTTATCTGCTTAATATGGAAGGCAAAGAGAAAAGAAAGCAATAAAATTTTAACGTGGAAGCTACAAGCTGAAAAAATATATGTAATTTAGAGATAAAAAGCTATTCTGCTGCTGAAAAAGAAAATGATAAAAAAGAAGGAAGAAAAGCAGAAATGCTTCGCTTTTTCTATCACTGTTTCGGCGAGAGAATTCAATTTTCCGTTTTTCGTTTTTGTACTGAACTGCTTAATGCACGATTTTCATAGCCGTAATGAGAGCATTGATTGTTTCTGCCACTTTCTATGGTTCGAAGTACTTTTTATTTTTTTGCTTTTCAAAATCTGGTTTATTTTCCATTAGAGACAAGTAGAGAGAGCCTCCACAACTGGTTTTAAAAACTTAAAAACATATTAAGAGAGAGTCAGTGCTAACATTTGAAAAAAGGAAAACGATCAGTTTAGTCTTATTTCCTAAAATACCATTGTGGAAGTATCTGTTTTTTTTTCTAGTTAAGCACAAATGACCCAAGCAGGACTTATCTAGTTGATGTGATAGAAAAGGGTTTTATTGATTTTTTTCTTTTCCTTCTCGGAATGTGGAATCAAAATCTAGCTGGGGTTTGGTTTATACAGCATAAAGAAAATAGAATTTTAGCAATGTGCACCAGTAAAATTATGTTTGAGAATACAGTGGAAATGTCTAGAAATGATTACATTTTAAGAATTTGAAGTATGTTTTTTTTTTAATAAGAAAAAAAAACCTATTCCACTTTTTTTTACATTTTTAAACTACTGTATGAAATAATAGAAGAAATACTTGTTTATAACGAATGCTCTAATACTATAAAAGAATTTTTTTTTACTATATGAAGGAACTTTTAATTCAAACATCTTTGCTTTCTTTGCTAGTTATTTAGAGTTTTATGAGGATATTCATTCAGTTCTTCACATAAACATCTTAATACTATTTTTAGTGTATCGTGTGCAGAATTTTTTCATTTAAAATGAGCCTATAAATGAATAGAAAGTCATTCATTAGATACTTGTTCTATTCATTCGCATAAAAAGAAATTTTAAAAAATCTATGCCGGAGAAAATAATTTTTTTTTCTCTTTAAAGTTTAGTATAAAAGATGATGTCGCATTTGTTGAATTATAACTTAGTAATGGAACGATGATGAGATTTTTCTATTGTAAATTGGTTGTGTAAATGTTATACATATAAATGATATGAGGGACTAACTGATGAAATATATCACTATAACTGGAGTAAATTTCTTCTATATAAAATGCATATAAAACATCGCATTCTTAAAAAAATATTTCGACCACTAAATTTCCTATCCATTTAATTTAGGATAAGAAAACACGTTTTGAATGCAGCGTTTCTCTTCACCTGCTTTTTCAGTTTAGTTAAGTTATATTAACGTTCCGTTTTAAAGTAACTCTAGGACTATCTTGGGAATTTTGAACCACGGTCAGATGATGTGGGCCAAACTTCCGCATCACTCAAGCAGGAGGACGTTTGACCCCGACGGTTTTAACGTGCACCAGACCTGTTTAAACGACGGTTCTTCTGAAGAATCGGGTCACAAACATGAAACACTCCGGTTCCGAAGCCGAGACCTTACCACCAGGCCACCGCGGCCCTTCTTCACAGTGATTTAGAAAAGCAACGAATCAAATGAATGCGATATAAATGTTGTCTTTCAAGTGAAACTATATATTCGTATAAAATATTGTATAAAACCAAGAAATGATAATGATATTTCATTAGAAAAGGGAGGAGTTTATTTTTCCTATTTCATGATGCAATTATTTCTAATAAATGAAGTTCAATTTATGTATGCTTAGGGATTTAATGTTTGCCATTGAAAGCAAATTTTTGATTCAGAAATGTAAAATTTAGATATCTATTTAAGTGAATTAATTTTGCAATCACATAACTGATCTAAAACAGGTTTGGGGTAAAGTTTCTCCTTCGATGCTTCCAAATCTGAAATCCAATTTCACAGAAGTATCACAATGTGAATTCGTCTGGTAAATTTATCGGGGATATATTTTCTCCCCCTAGTGTGTAGCATACATTCTGGAAGGAGTTGCAGATTTAGGTACAGTTTTCTTCATATGAAATCTTTACTAAAGCCCCTCAACAGTGACTTTTATGTCTGGCTGCTGAGATTCCATTTGATGCTTTGTGAGCTTGCCATTTCAAACCATTTTCCAAGGTATTGTCGATCGCAATGATAATGCTCCAGATTCTTTTTTAAAAAGGTGACCAGCTCAAGTTACGAGACCAGATTCGCTTCCAGAAATTGAACGTTAATTAAGCGGATTGTATTTATTAGATAGCTAGTCACATTTTGCGACCAGATTGTTCACCCAGATCATTGGTTATTTAGCTGTTAAATGTTTCGCTTAGAATGCATGCATTTAATAAAAAAAATTCTCCTTGATATGACAAAAAAGCCATGAATTCAATTGAATTAGGTAATTAAATGTTTTTTTTT
>JAPMOR010046952.1:346244-412853 GCA_026543865.1 Argiope aurantia | reverse complement strand
ACACACACACACACACACACACACACACACACACACACACAACCTTATTCTGCATTGGTTTATGAAATTAGCTTCATTTTGAAACCCTTGATTGTGCAATTGCATATTATTATAAAAATTGTTTTATTTTGATCTTCGTAAATTTTGAATTATGAGAGATGCCTGCAAGTTTTAATGGGTGGCTCAAGATAAAAATTTATATTGCTCTATTTAAATAAAATTACCATGGTTCTAAAGTTAAAGCATTGTTAAGCGACAGTTACGGACGGTGAAAGGAATCACGGCGAAGAAAAACTCAATTTCATTGAATGGGATATTGAATTTAGTTCGCCGTTTTGAGGAAACGGGAAGATTAGAGGATCGTCCACGAAGTTCCGTCAGCTCTGGCCACGTTCCTGTTGTCCAAAGGATCATGAGAAATGTGTCAGCCGAGACTTCAACGGGGAGTTCCAGTGCACGCGAAGCAGCTAACATAACAGGAATTCCGAAAAGGTCGATCCGACGCATTCTGCACGAAATCTTGAAACTGCATCCGTACAAGTGGAGGCATTTCACCAGTTGTTGCCAGCGAATAGCGAGAAAAGACAAGTCTTTGCAACATGGGGGCTCGCACAAATGGAACGTGGCCCACAATGGTTACTGAACATCATGTGGACAGATGAAGCCCACTTTTATTTGCATGGTGACGTCAATACGCAAAACAGTCGTATCTGGGCAACATCAAACCCTCGTGCGTACACGACCAAACCACTACATTCACCACATGTGAATGTTTGGTGCGGTTTCACTGCGTCATTCACACTAGACCCTTACTTTTTCTTTGTGCTTTGTGCTGTATCCTGTTGAAAACTTGTTCCGTCACTGCAGAACGCTATCTTAGGCTTTTGCGAGACCACGTTATGTCTGCTATGCAGCAAAGAGGTGCGTTATCATCCGTCACCTTAAGACGTTCCTCCTAGACACATTCACTGAGGACAGAGTGATAAGCAGAGGATGTAAGAATGAGTCACCCTCACGATCACCAGATCTTTCTCCAGCGGACTTTTGGTTGTGAGGATACCTGAAGTCTCGTGTCCTGCCACTTTGATGGAACTGAAAGATGCCATTCAATTGGCCGTTTGTGGCATCGATGCCGACATATTACATGCAGCTGTGATAGGCGTAGTTACTCACTTGCTTAATACTTTATGGTGGCGGTCATGTTCAGCATCTTTTGCTTTAAAATAAAATGTACTATAATGTTACTGTGCTCTGTTTTACTGATTTGCATAAACCGTATCGGTATGACCGTGTGAGTGCCATCTATCGGTCATTTTTAAATACTTTTTTTAATGGAAATAACGAAATCCAAAGGCTCTTTACTTTTTTTATTATGTTTTGAAGTTTGCACGACTTTATGCCGCACCCGGTATTTGTGTATGTGTAAGAAATAAATGGGGAAATAAATCGTTTTTTAAAAGAAATTATCTCTTTTTTTAAAAGGGTTTCTTTAAATATTTAAAATTTATTTGTATTAATTAAAATTAATTTATTGTCATATATAATGTGGTATTATATTTAATAAATTCAAAGGAAAGTAAATAAGGTTTTAGTATTAAAAACCAGTAAAAAGAATAAACATTACAAATTGTTATTGGAAGCGAAGTTAAAATTTTCTAGAAGTGTGTAAATTAATGCAAATTCAATATTGAAATATAAATTCAATATGCTTTTGGAAATAATGAAGATTTTTTAGAATCCCTAAAATGAATAATTTAACATTTGAATGCTTGAGACGGTAAACATATTTTTCCTTTCTAAATATGATTTTTTTTAAACTTATTTCTAAAAACAGTAAAATTTTTTAACGTAACAAAAGTATCTAGTTATTTTTCAATTCATTATATACAATAAAAAATAAATACTATTATCATTTACAAAAAATAATCGTCATCTATCTATACTTATAATAAAGCTCAATGTGTGTGTGTGTGTGTGTTGGCGCTCTACAGACCAAACCATTCAACCTACAGCTACCAAATTTGGCACGTGTATACCTTGGAGGCCGAGAATGTAGACCTGGGGGTTATTTGTTCGAATATTTAATTAGAATTTTATTTATTTAAAAATTAAGCGAAATTTTGGCTTGTTTCTGCTATAACTTCCGAAAATATTGCCGCACAAAAAAGATTTTTACATGAAGTTAAAGATCGAAAATTTATCTTTTAAATGATACCAATGTTTTAAAATAAAAATTAAATTTCTATTTTTAATGAATTTTTAAATAAATATTTTAACTATATTTTTCAACAATTTTTTTCGTACAAAAAAAAATTAAGCTGCACGAGCACATTTCGCATTCATGGGAAAAAAATTAGCTTTTTTCAAAGTGTTGCCATCACATTGATTAAAGCTCCAATTAAAAATAAATTAAATCTTTTTGGAAATGAAATCTGCAAAAATATAATTTTCGGCACGTGTCTGTAGGAAATGAAACAAATATGAAATATTATTTTTTGTAAAAAAGAAATTCAAGAAAAATTATTTTATGATCTTTTACACTCTCTATATTATTAATCCTATAAATCAGTTTTATTTTAAGGCAAGTTTTGTTTGATATGAACAGGATATTCATTCAAATCATGGCCACACAGCTAATTTGTAAACCTTTAGTAAGACACAGATCTGCTAAAATTGTCTAAATGGGAAATGATCATATTTTATGTAACTTGATTCAATAAATGCTCTAATAAATATCGAATTTTTGATTTTACATAAAGCTTCTGCTGTGGAAATCACGATTAACAAAATGTTCTTGAAACACGAATATTTTAAATAAAAAGAGTTAATTTCCAATCAACTAAATCAATCACTTAAAGTGACTGATTTATGAGAATTTGAATATCACTATTCAATAAAAAAAGGATAATTTTAGATTTTCCATCAATCGTTTCAAAGAAAATACACCAATCAGCGCGCAGGGTTCTCAAGATTAATTGGACTAAGATTATGAAAATGTTGAGTTTTTCTAAATTTTTAACATTCAAAACTTCATAAATAAGTCTTCGTTGATCGTGGAAAACAGAAACATTCGTCCATTTATTTAAAATTTGGTGTGTCCTGAATATTTCTCAGAATATGATACCTTACTGCATTAAATTTAGACTTCATAATTTTTGAAATACATTTATAGGCCAGAACAAAATATTATTATTGATTTCATTTCAATCCTTTTGAAAGCAAAACTAAAAACTGATTTTTATGCTGAATCTGAGAAATTTTTGTTGAATTATTTTTTGAGATATTACATAAATAAGACTAAATACCAAGCAATTCTGTTTGCAATACTCATATTCAATAATAATAATAATAAATAAATAACAATAAAGATGATAAATGAAATAAAACTCTTGGTTTTATTAAAAAATATATTTATATTAATTGCAATTTCATCATTTCCACTTTAAATTAAAGTTGAAGTTTTACCAGAAATGACAACAAATTAGCAAAATATATATAGTAAATGGAAAGAAACGATCTAAACAACAATATAAGTTTGGTATGACTATCAAAATTGGAAGATTAAAAATGTTTTGTTTGAAAATCTATTAAGAGACCAGGTACTTAAAATATTTAATTGAAAATTGTAGCGAGTGGTAATACTGGCGAACCGGCTGGTCCCCAAAGGCGGCTAGTTTAATAATAAAGAGGAATATTTCAAACTAAACAGAAAAAGGACACGAAGAAGTAAAACAATGATCGTTTATCTTTACTTCCGAATCATTGTTTTGTTTGATGTGTTGCATTTATGTTTTGAAATGTTTCAAATGCATTGAATTGGTTGAATGGTGTCAAGAAAATATACTGACACAATATCCCTCTACAAACTGTTATGCTATTTCTTTGGGAAATGCCCAATTCACTGAAAAAATAAAGTGCAATCTTAAATTCGATGAGATTCGATCTGAAACCAAAATTTTCAATCTCAAATACGGAGATTTTGCAAGAAAGTCATCGGGGCTATGTATTTAAAGCTCTGCACAATTTTTTTTAGTATTATGTATAATTTAGTGTTACTTGTTTTTGTATTATTGTTTTCTTTATACGTCTGTGCGTTCATCTGAGTTTAAAAAAATGTCACATTTAAGAATTTGTAATAATTTTTCCCTTTCTGTCAGCATTAAAATATGAAAGATATTAACAGATATTCATAATGGCTATTAGATCATTGACTGCAGACCTTGACGACGAGCATGAAGTATTTGGAAATTATAAAAGATATGGCTATACCTGTATTAGAAGATTCGAAAATCTTTCTAGAAAAAAAAATGTTCTTGTCATAGAGGCCATAAATGAAGCGGTGCGAAACGCGATTGCCGTTTCTATCTTTGCAATGTTAATCGTAGAGCCAGCTCTCTGGTTGTCAGCAGACCGTTATTGTGTTATTGCTGCTGTTTTTTCTCTCTCGCTTAGTTTTTAAAATTAACATTTAGCATCTAAATTATAGATATTTTTCAAATTTTGAACCAAATACGGGCAGCGGCTGAGCGTCTGTCGGTCCGTACTTTCTCATTCATGTGAACACAACAAATCATAAACACGACTTCAATCGATATTTTATCTAGTAGTAGTTTTAACTGTAGTTTCGTGGTTCAAATTTTGGTTTCAATCAGCCTTTAAAAAGGAATCCAAAATGCATATTGTATTCCTATTGAGTAATAAAAAACAAAATTCACTCCAAACATCTACATTTCTTAACTATCTTTCGCCATGCCATGGAAGTTATTCGAGACTTTACCCAAAGTGTACAATTTCATGTGAAGGAAAGGGAATTTTATTGGAGAGTATGCGAGAAAGTTTCTGGGAAAACACTCCTAATAGGGTTTTTTTTTTTTTTTAAAAGATTACTGGTGTGGTGGTGAAATATTATTTTCTTGCATGGATTCTGTATTTTTTTCTATTACTTATGAAGCATTTATGCTTCATGTCCCCAAAATTTATTATGAAAAATAATAAATTTTGGGCAAAATGGACTTTTCTTAAAAATAGTGCAAAATGGGCTTTTCTTAAAAATAAATCAATCGATAAGTAAACTAAATGCAATGTGAGACTTACAAGAAGAAGAGTTATCTTCTCTGTCCAGAAATCACATTTGCTTAGTTTTCCTATTTCTGGATTGATAACGCCATATATATATATATATATATATATATATATATATATATATATATATAAGTTTATTTTGTGTATCTCGGAAACGGCTTTAATGATTTGAATTAAATTTTATATTTAGATAAGGTTTTGCTTTTTAGGTTTATCTATGTAGGTTTATCTTTCTATTAGGTTTATCTTTCCTAAAACAGTATGTTCCACAAATTTTTTTTATTTTTATAATTAATCATTAGAATAAGCATATTCAACTTCCGCTTCGAAGTGCGGGCAGTGCAGTGTAGTTGTCCGAGCAAAATAAATGATTCATGGGTGCCGTGTTTTCGATTCGGGTCTCGCTTTTTGTTTTATTATTTTAATTATGTATTTATTATGTAACATTTATTTTTAATTATATAATATTTTTGCTTTTTAAGTTTGTTTGCATAGGCATCTTTCTTGAAAAAACACGAATTTTCCTACACACACCCACAAAAACATTTTTTACAACTAACTATTAAAGCCTTTTTCTATCTTCTCTCATGCTGATAATGTGATATATTATCATCTCGGACACTATGTCACGAAGGTGAAATGGAGTGACATTTCAAAAATATAAGTAATAAAAGATAAACGGTAAAATGAATACTCTTATCTGGCAGATTGTTTCGAATCACATGCTAAACTAAGTGCATTCATAAATTTTTTTAAAATTTAAATGTATGTATATATATGTAATTAGGAGGAAAAGTTCAGATGCAAGTGAGATTGAAAAATATTCATATGTAATCAGTATGTGATTCGCATCTAAATATTTTCTCTGAAAAAAGATAATTTTACAAAAATAAATAAATATATATATAAAATATAAAAAAATGTCGAGCGAAGTTTGGTTTTCCAGATATTAGTTTATAAAAGAGACGAAACATTTATAAAAGAGAAGTATAAAAGGATGAGACATTTGTAAAAGACAATTATAAAAGGTAAGACATTTTTTTGATTATTTTACTTCATTTATTTCATATTTGTAAAGATGGAATTTTATTAACTATATTCTCCACCTCATGGGTTAAAATTCTGTAATCTCTACGACTTTACATCTTTTAATATTTACATAGCTTGGTTATCAGTTAATCTATTTATCTAATTAAATTTGATTACCACAAAAAAATTCCAGAATATTCATAATAATGAATAGTAAATGTAAGACTTAAAATTTGAAAATAAAAAAATAAAAAGAAATTTTTTTTGCACAGCAATGAAGTTTCATTTAAAAACTTTTAAAAGCTTATTATTCCTTTTTTAGCATGTTTCCGTCAATTAGGCAAGAATTTCGTGGCAATTTTTAAAAATTTCAATTACTGGATCAATCCAATTGATTATTAGTATTTTCAGTGCTTGAGAAAGGCGGAAACAATTTAAGAATTTTCCCCCAAAATACTTAGCCGTTCGTAATAACAGTAAAACGGGTTTACGTGTTAAAGTCAATATTTCCACTAAGATCATTTTCTACTCTTATCGTCTGACGAAATTCAGATAAAAGCTACTGCTGCTACCACTATCTATCCTCGCCATCCGATGGAAGAAGGGAGAAAAAAATCCATTCTCATGAGCGGCGATGAGGGGTGGAGAGAAAAAGAAAGTGCAAACGATAATTGGGCGACAGTCTGTCGGCGTCCATCGGTTTAATCAGGAGGGCTTAATCAGAAACGACGTCTTCCGATGAGTAGCAGAGTAATGACCACAGTTGGACGGATGAACATGGCCACGCGTGGAAGCACCCCTGTCTGGTTCGGGAGCAGCCACGCGTGGTCACGCAACGGGATACAGGGTGGTGGCAATGAAACATCCTCCCTCCCCTCTCGAAAGAACCTCGTCCAGGGATTAGCAGAATCAGATAAAAGGAAAGAAAAACTATAGATTTCTGCAGATGCACAAATCTGGTCCATCTTTTCTGGAGATATGTCTTCGGGACTTTTATCTAGTTCCTCTTTGGACGATTTATGTATATAATAGATTTGCCATGGGAGCTCCTAAAACTGTTTCTAAGTATATAAGGAAATTCTGCTGGTGCTTTCATTTTTAGATTCCGATGATTTGTCATAAGCATAGTAAAAAGAAAATGCATTTGCTTCTTTTAGTTTTGTAGATGTAGATGTTTGTATTCTGCAACTTCGCTTTCTGGTTTAACTAGATATGGTCTAACTATTAGTTTTTACTTATAATAAATATCGTAACGTATCCTGAATAAATAATTGATATGACGATTAAGTTTTAGATTTTTTATGTTTCGCTTTTTCTAGAGTTAAAATATAATCACATTTTTGAAATTGTGTTTAAGTGTATGTCTGACCAAAACCTCGAACATTCATTAAGCTAGACGGAACAAAAAATTAGTACATTGTCTTTACAACAGAATTCAAACTTCTATCATATTTTGGATTAAATTGGTCCGAGGGGAAAGAGGTGCAGCTCTAAAGCATGTTTCACTCTCCTGAATAGTAGTTTTTATTCTCTCCTGCACGAAACATGCGAAGAAAAAGCATTCGAAATTTCAAAATTTTGATCTTCAAGAAGCTGAAAAAGTTTCTTGAGATTGAAAGAAACATTTTTAGAATTAGAAACATTCCCAAAATAATAATTTAAAAATCCCACAGTTTAGATTAAACTTGTTATATCATAAGACTGTGAAATTTCGAACTAGATCCATTAAATGAAAGCCCATCTGACTGTCTGTCCATGTGTAATTTGAATTAAAACAAAAGCAGTGAAAAGATTAAAACAACGAAGAGTAGCTTATGATTTTCTAATTAGAATTAGAGATTTGTACTGAATATTGACCGAAATATGTTTATAGAAAATCCGCCCGTTCCTCCTTGTATTAGTATATATGCGTGTGGTCCTTACGTTAGTTTATATTAGTATATGCATATTGCATCAATCCAAAATACAGGATTGTTTCTTACTAAGGTTAATGAAATTTGGTATGTGGGCATATCTCTTGTATCCACTCGTATCAGTTATCCAAGATTCGTACTTGGCTACCTCCTTTATCTCATGGAATATGAACCTGCACAAAGTATATAGGGCAGAATACTCCTGGTGGTTTATATTTTCATATCTTGATGCACCCTCAGCACTCCGCCGTAGTCTAACGGATGCGTGTTGGCTGTACAACGTCGGTACGAGCTGAGCGAAAAGTTTTGGATGTTTGTGTTATTTATGTTTAATATGTTTAATATTCCATATATTTAATTTATGTTTGTGTAATTTATGTTCCAATATATGCAATTCCAATATATGTAAATGTAAATTCCTTATGTATGTAAAATAACGTAATTTGAATGTTTCATTCTTAAGTTGTATATAAGGAGCTACTCTCAAGCTGATGGCAGTTGAGTCATCCGAGTGCTTACTGCTCGCATGAAGTGAATGAAGGATTCTTCCTTTTCCGATTTGATTGTGCGTATTGTACTTTATGGTACTCTGTTGAACTTAGTAGTGCAAAATAAAAAGAGTTTGGTCAAATAACAAATATTACCCTGATATATATATATATTTTAGGGGTAAGGAAATTAAATTTGTTCCATTGTTAACAAACATCGCTTTTTCGTGCAAACTAACTAAAGGCAATTTCTCCTACGTTCTCACAAAAGCGATTTCCGTCTGAAAATAAGATTCCTATTCTTAATTATCAGCATTCTCATATTTTCTGTTTCTCATTTAAAAGTAGAATTCTTGGGAGGCATGGCGTGTAACCAGCCCTCTGGTTTCAGAACGTTCACGCGACTGTCTGAAAGAGATAATTCATTAAATCTTTGCGCGGAATATCTCCATCTTAATGCGTATTTTATAAAACGTTCCCTCCATTTTTAATGAAGGTGAGAGCGTGAGGGCAGATTCAACTTTTAATGAGATAGGACTGCATGAAAAGTTTTGCTTCTTTCCTTTTTAAATTGCGAAAACAGAACAGTAAAGTGTATACGTGTATCATTAAGTTAGCGAGAGATTTGCGCCTTGAAGATTCCATCTTCAGTACGGAGATTGACTGAAGGTTTCTACTTTTAAAAGGGACCCTCTTTTTCGTATTAAGTTAAAGAAGTATTTTCCTAATGAGAAAAGTCAAGGAGCTTGACGTGCCTGTTAAGATACGGTCTGTTGATTTCGAGAATTTTTCTTCATCACTGTACTTAATACATATCAGCACGTGTTTAAATAATCTTTACCCCAAAATGTGATCTTTTCTTGAAAAATGGAACAAACATTCTGATTGGATACTGAATATATAAAATGCAACTTTACCACAGTCAATCCTTCTTCTTTTCTAGCACAAAACAACAAATTTTTCTCGGTACAAGTTAAATTACCGTCATTTTGGTGTCAAATCGGGCTCTATTTAGCAATAAAAAGACTTCTAAATTTTAATGTCATTTCAGCTTTCTACAAAACTAATCACACTCAAACGTTCCGTTGAAATTTATACGTCCAAAATTAATTATTGTTCAAAGATGCCTGTGAGTATAGTAATATATTCTCCTTAAAGTATCAAATATTTCTTAATATATATGTGGTCGTCACCCTATTTCGATTTACACCAGTCGTTTTTTTAGATAACAACATTCAGTTTCGAATACATGCCTAACTGAAATCATTCAGATACATATGATATTGCGTCATTTTGGGTAAACGGCTGTTGACGAGTATAGTGTTGTTAAGTAATTGAAAGTTTGTGTTCCTAATGTCCCATTTTTTAAGTCTATTTCAAGACATAATAAATCTCGAGCGAAAATAATTCTTATTACATATTAAAATAATCGATGAACCTGATAATATTTTCTATTGAATACGTTTTCTGGTAAAAGCAGATTAAGTATAAAAATGTTGTACAGAACAATTTAAATTTTAGTGGAGTCGAGTCTTAAAGAGGAAAATCAGCAGTATAATGTTATTTATGTTTCAATTATAAAAAAGTATTTTTGGAAATAAGCACCTGACTTTAATTTTTCACCTGCCCCAAAACAGTTTTATTAATATTAATTGCAAGTTTTTGATTGTGTTAAACAATATACTATTTTTCTTTTATTTACTTGCTATTAATTATGCAAGCAAAAACATGGATTCTAAATTTTTATTTAATCTTGTTTGCTAATAGCGATAAACATTTCAAAAAATGGAAAACATTCATTTTTCTTCGAGTAAGGTTACCTTATTAACGACCGAAATTAAAATTTTAATAAAGGAAAGTTTTGATGTTTTAATTGATGATGGAGTGATTTATTTGCTTATAGTGAATAAGATCCTAAATGTTTTGCATGCACATCCACAATTATTTTGAACCGATTGTTACATATAATTTTATATCTAAATATATTTTTATTATGCATTACAGATTTAGTTAAAAGACGAAAAGTTAAGGGTTGCAAGTGGAAATTTTGAAGATAATGCAAATATAAAAACCTCCCTTTGTGCGGATGCAATTTATATGTTTTTAAAGAGGACATACTGTCTCTTTAAAAACACTTGAGGACGAATGAAAACTTTTCCTTCAATTTAACTTTTATAGAATATGAAATCTAGCAAATAATCCTGTATTTTTCTTTGACGAACGACACAAGGAATCAGGATAAACATCACTTCTAATATCTAAATTAAAATATAATTGATGAAGAGTCTTGAGTGAGTAGTTATTTCGGAATTGAAGTTGGAAGTAATTCGAGTTCGTCGGTAATATTGTAGTTTGATGTGTCAATTGCTATTTCGTTTAATATTTCTTGAGGAATGCTTAGATAAAATCGAGTAGTGTTTGAGAACCTCTTTTGAAAATGTGAGTCGTCTTTGTTGGTAAATAAATTCGGGTCCACGCCATTTACAATCTATATGCCTGTGTTTCCTAGAATAAATGTTATGAATACTGAAATTAAATGTGTGAAGAGACTTTGAGCCTAGAAACTTTTACTCAGTTTGAGGTAGCTAGTAGAAGAAGAAAAAGGAGAAGTCATGCACTTTTAATGACTCAGTTCGGTAGAAAAAAGGAATGCTGTTTGCTTTTAAACTGTAAATTGAAGCAATTCTTTAGATGCAATTTAAAGTTCGTAAAAAACTATGAAGATTTAAGCGGCAAAGTTCATTTAGTAGTAGAGTAAGGAAAGGCATATTTTCTTTTGCAGCGGGCATAGTTAATTTGTTCCTTCATTATGAGATTTTCATGAATTTTGAGTTGATTAAAAATGTTTCTTTATAGTTCTTTGATGAAATCATCAAGCTTTGGAATTTTAAGAGTTCTGTGTGGAATGTTATTCCGGATATACCAGGGAGCATTGGTAATGATAGGAATTATTTTATTTTGTAAAACTTGAATTTATTTTCAGTATATTATAGTAGCAAGCCTCCAAATTTGAGTTCCATAAGTGGGAATAAGTCTTAAAACATGTTTGAGTACCATCTGTTAAGAATTTAGTTAACCACGTGATCTTCCTGGGCGGAACTAGCTGCCAATCATGTATCACGTGGTCTCCCTGTTGTTGTTTAGTATATTCTTTTATCCACTAGAAGCGAACTGGACTCCTGTACTAGGGGGGGAGTGTTATCTCTGCTCTCGGCTCGGCTCTCCCGAGAGAGTTTTATGTGTAGTTCTCTAGGCCTTCTACACTATGGCGTTTTCATGTGCCTTTTGTTGTTGATGTTACCAGTAAACCCCAGAAAAGACAACATGTGTCTTCAAGTCATTTCACCCAGACCACAATCTTCACTATCAAAATGAATTATTGTGCAATCAAGAAACGCAACGATAATTTATTTTTACATGGTGCCGAAACCCGGGAATTATTATACTGGGTGAAGATTGTGTTTTTGCTCTTGAATTTGTGAATAATCGTGGTGCTCTTGAAATTCTGCATTTATCAAGGATTATAACTCATCGTTGGACATTTAAAAAGGTACTGTAAACTTTATTTTACGCATGAAAATGGAAACTCTTGATAAGTTAAAGACGAAAAGCAAGATATTTCGTACTGCTTGCACAAAATTAACAAGGTTTATTTGTTATTAGAAAGTTCTGATATTAAAAAGGAAAGTGATCAAGAACAACTTTTGGAACATTTATTAAGTTTAGAAGCAAAACAATTAGACCTCAAAAGCCTTAACAGTGAAATTGAGGATTTAATTTCTGATAGTGTATTGTTTGAAACAGAAATTCAAAGCTCTCTCAAATATGAAGAGCAAATAAATGAAGCTAACTTCAAAATTAAAATTAAGATCAATAAGTTTAAAATTGATCAACAACCTATCGCATCACTTGCTGCTAATGGTTCTAATGTAAGAATTAACTATACTACAACAAGCGTTAATTTGCCAAAGCTAAGAATTCCCACATTTAGTGGAGATGCTAGTACTTTTCTAGAATTCATCAATAGCTTCAATAATGCTATTGACTCTAATGATTCTTTAAGTAATGTTGATAAATTCATATATTTAAAGTCCTTTTTATCCGGCGAAGCTTACAAAATTGTTTCTGGTTTTTCTCTTACTGAGGAAAAATTACAAATCGTGTTTATCTCTGTTAAAGGACAGATATGGGAGGCAAGACTATTTGATTAGTCATTTCATGAATCGTCTATTAGAAACAGAAACCCACGGACAGGAAGTCGTAATTTCTTCCGTTTTAAAAGCAGAAGAGAACCCTGGCAGTTACGCGACTTTTCTTCAAACGGCTAACGTCCAGGCAGAAAATGGTGCCAACAAGATCATGGCTAGACTTTTATTCGATTCAGGATCACAAAAGTCCTTCTTGCTGAGTGATCTGAAACAAGCTTTGAATTTAAAACCAATACGCCAAGAGAAGTTTTTAATTTATACCTTCTCGAAATGAGAACCCATCGAGAAAATATTCGAAGTTGTACGTTTAAGAATAAGGAGCAAATTTCTCCCTTATCAATTCCTAAACATTGAGGTTTTGGCTTCAGACGAAATAACTGGCGCAGACATATATTCGACTGTTGACCCCAAACTTCCAGCCACCTGCATCCTGTCTCACTCCCTCGAAAATTCCACTCCTATCCAGATCCTCCTGGGCGCTGGGCGCAATGTTCTGAGGGGAGAAGCAATAAAAATAAATAAAAACTTGTTCTTGCAGCCGACACTTTTTGGTGACACGTTGATAGACTTGCAGGAAAGAAAACATTCTTCCGTGTTTTCTGTATCTTGTGCTGTAGTGGAAACTGATTTGAAGCGCTTATGGGAGTTAGATTCTTTCTTCCTCGATGGGATTTCATAAAATAAATCCAGGGATAATTTAGGTGATTTCGGAAAAGAGCTTAAAATAACAAACGGACGATATGAAGCACCGTTGCAATGGAAAACAAACGAAATTAAAGAAAAATTAAGTAATAATTTTGGCGTTGCGGAAAAGAGATTTATTGCTTTAGAGAAAAAATTTAATAAGGATCAAGCTTTGTTTGAGAGGTATAATGCTGTTATGCAAGAGCAAGTTAATGAAGGCATCATTCAGATGTGTCATGACGAATGTTTTACTGGATATGTAATGCCGCATAGAGAGGTTTTCAGGGAAACTTCTTCCAGTACAAAAACTAGGATAATATATGATGCCAGCAGTAAGCAAGGTAATAATATTAGTTTAAGCAAGTAAGCAAGGTATAATATTAGTTCTTCTTTCAGGAGAAAATTTAAATCCTAACCTTACTGATGTTATATTAAAATTTAGAGAGCATAAAATTGGATTTTGTGGAGATATTTCTCGGGCTTTCTTACAAATAGAAGTTGCGGAATTGGATAGGAACTATTTAGGTTTCTTGTATTATAAAAACTGTGATAGATCTCAACCAGTAACAATGTATCATTTTAATAGACATTGTTTTGGTGTAACTTGCTTACCTTTCGTTTTGGCTGCAAATGTTAAAACGCATATCAAAGAATACAAAGATAAATATCCCCTTGCATATGAAATGTTAAATGAATCATTATATGTCGACGATCTCTTTTGTGGAAGTCCCACTGGGCAAGATGCGTTAAAATTGTCTTCCGATCTTGAAAGACGCGAAAATGAACATGAGAAAATTCGACACTAATTCTGAAGAATTAAAAAAATTGTGGCGAAACTCTGATTCCATGATTGAAATTAATGAACAGGCTGATTCGCATCTGAAAGCGTTTGGAACAATATCGACGATACTTTGGGACTAGATTTCAGATCTTTGCTGTCATGACAACGAATGCACAAAAAGAAATGTGCTTCATACTGCTGCAAAATTGTTTGATCCTTCTGGATTTATATTTTCCTTCATGATTCGAATAAAATGTCTCTTACAAGAATTATGGCAAGCTGGTGTTGGATGGGATGAAGTGTTTTCCGGACAATTAAAAGAAAATTGGCATGCATGGTGTAAAGAAATTAAATATTTGCAAAATTTTAAAATCCGACGTTACTATTTTCCGACACAAACTTTATAAATAAGGAAGATTTACAGTTACATGTATTTTCTGATGCTTCCTTAAGATCTTTTGGAGCTGTTGCTTACTTAAGGTATAAAACTTCCAAGAACTCCTTTCAGACAAGTTTTGTAATTTCAAAAATTAGGGTAGCACCAATTAAAAAATTGACTCTTCCTTGACTTGAGTTAATGGGTGCTATAATTGCTTCATAAATAGCAAAACATCTTAATGAAATTTTCAAAAATCTTAAAAGAATTATTTTGTGGAGCCACTCGACGATTCTACTCCAATGGATAAAGGGTTCAGCGTATAAATATAAACAATTTGTTTCAAATCAGTCACAGAAATTCAAGAAATTACAGACTTCAGTAATTGGAGGCATTGTAGTGGTAAACAAAACCCAGCCGACATGTTAACTAGAGGGATTAATAGCAGGGATTTGATCACCACTGAAAGCTGGTGGCATGGTCCTGAATGGTTGAGGAACTCGGAAAATCTTTGGCCCAAAGCAAAGGGATTTCAACATGATTCTATAGAGCCAGAAATTGCATCTGAATTTAAACCCGGCGTTATAATTAACACAGCTATTGTTCAAGAAAAATAATAGAACAATTTACGATCATCAGAGTTGATTTTGCTGGCCCTATTTTTGTTAAATATAGTATTAACAAGCAATATATCTTGTTGATAACCTGTGCAGTGACAAGAAGTATTCATCTAGAACTGGTCGGAGATTTGACTACCGATACATTTCTTCTAGCTTTCCGACGATTCATTTCTCGACGCGGCTTGTGCTCAGTGGTGGTCTTTGATAATGCACGCACCTTTAAACGTGCAGAATTAAGAGAAAAAACTCATTTGGAATGTTCTGAATCATGCAGATGTAAAAAACTTTTACTCTGCTAACGGAATTAAGTGGAAATATATTGTTGAGAGAGCCGCCTGGTGGGCTGGTTTTTACGAACGAATGGTACGTACTATGAAAACTGCTCTGCGAAAAACACTTGGAAAATCATGTCTCACTATTGAGCAGTTGCTGACTGTCCTTACCGAGATTGAAGGCATGATTAATTCTCGGCCAATCACATATGTTGATAGTGACACTGAAGAACCGATTGCTCTGACTCCAGCACATTTTCTTCTAGGGAAACGTGTTACCTCCTTGCCCTCTGTAAGACTTCATCTTGATTCGAATCTCTCTTCCAGGAAATGCTTAATAAAAGCCTTTAATTACCAAGAAAAATTAATGAGATTATTTTGGTCTAGGTGGAAAAATGAGTATTTGCTGAATTTGAGATCGGCCCATTCAAGTTTTGTTAAAAACATCTCGCCATTTAAAGTTAACGATGTAGTCTTGATTAAAGATGATCATCTACCTCGAAATTTCAGGAAATTAGGAAAAATTCTTGAATTATTTCTCGGAAGAGATGGCAAGGTGAGGGTTTGCCAAGTTAAAACTGAGTCATCAATTATTAAACGTCCTGTTCAATTGTTGTATAATTTAGAAATTCAGGACTAAGAAGTAAAATTGTGATAATAATTTTATTATATGTATCATATACTTAATTTCTAGAATATTAATTATTTAGCTAGTTACATTATTGAATATTGTTTAATGTATATATTTGTTATTTGAAATGTTTTTTTTTCATATATTTTTTCCCCTTACATTATGTTTTTTTATCATATTTTTTCTTGGAGTATGTTTTTATAATATTTTTTCTTGGTGTATGTTTTTATCATATTTTTTCTTGCTGTATGCTTTTATTATATTTTTTCTTGGTGTATGTTTTTATCATATTTTTCTTGGAGTATGTCATATCATATTTTCTTGCAGTATGTTTTTTTATCATATTTCTCTTGCAGTATGTTTTTATCACATTTTCTCTTGCTGTATGTTCTTTTTCCATACGTACTCTTGAATTTAATTGTTACTTAATATTTTTTTAATTACGAGGTAACTTTCTTGAAGTTCAATTCACAGTTCATGAAATATGTTTAATTACTCTAGGAAATTTTGATGAACCACCTGGTTCATCCGGGGGTAGGATGTTAAGAATTTAGTTAACCACGTGATCTTCCTGGGCGGAACTAGCTGCCAATCATGTGTCACGTGGTCTCCCTGTTGTTGTTTAGTATATTTTTTTTCCACTAGAAGCGAACTGGACTCCTGTACTAGGGGGGGAGTGTTATCTCGGCTCTGCTCTCCCGAGAGAGTTTTATGTGTAGTTCTCTAGGCCTTCTACACTATGGCGTTTTTATGTGCTTTTTGTTGTTGATGCTACCAATAAACCCCAGAAAAGACAACATGTGTCTTCAAATCATTTGACGCAGACCACAAGCTTCACTATCAAAATGAATTATTGTGCAATCAAGAAACGCAACGATAATTTATTTTTACACCATCATTTTAATTTTCAGTGAAAGGAAGGATGTTTGCCCTTGAGTGATATAATAAGGTAAGCTCTAGCCCAGAGCTTCTTTTTACTAATATTGACATGGTTTTTAAATTGAGTTTATACGTAGGTCAGTTTAAGTTATTTCACTTCTTTTTTCTCCAGTCAGATTATTTTCAAAGAATGCGAGTGTAGCTTTCCTTTCCTGAATATGAAAGCATGTGTCTTTTCTGAATTGAAATCAATGTTTAAGAGTCCTTTTCAAAGTGTTTAGTGACAAAATTTGTGGTGCTGCCCTGCTTAAGGATAGCAATATCATCAGCAAAGAAGCAGTTTGTGATGTAGATATTCTTGGGGAAGTCGATTGTAAAGATGGTATAAAGTAGAGGACTAAGAATACTTTCTTCAAGAATCCCAGTTTTCATTTCACTCTTTGAAGACAGAGCATTGTTTATTTTAATTTGGAATGTTCCGTTGGTGATAACATTGCTTGCTATGTCGATGAGGTAGTAGGGTATTTTGAATTCTATGAGCTTTTAGACGAAATCGTTATGCCACATTCTATCAAATACATTTCTTACATCAAGGGAAATCTTTTTAATGTATAGTTTGTTGTAAAATTCATGCGTAGTGATGTTTGTGAAGTATCCATGTGTTTATAAAGAAATTAGTAAACACATTCATGGGTAGATCTAAAGCCACATTATTCACCAGGGATGATATTTCCTTTACATTATCAAGTCTCTAAGTGTAATGTTCTCATAGATTGTTCCCAGATTGCACAGTAGGCTAATTGGTCTGTAATTTCCAGGAAATTTTTGATTTTTTTTCTGGCCTTGGAAATATTAGCTCGTGTGCGATTTTTCATGTTGGAGGGGATATTGGTAATGCTGGCATTCGTTAATTATTTTGATAATAAGAGTGATTCTGTTGAATGGAAGGGATTCCAGTATTTTGTTTGGGATGCCTGCCGGACCTGTTATTTATTTTCTTAATATTGTGAATAGTTTACACACAGGCGAGTTTATATTACAGCAGTTGAGGACTAAAGGTGGTAAGAATTGTATGTGCCAAATAAGAAAATATTAGTAATACGCCAAAAGTTATTTACATCGATGTAGAAATAGTTATCCTACTGGCTCTTTAGACGCTCTTTTGAAAGAACTTCGAGAACTGGCAATTCACTTGTTTGAATTGTTTTTGAATTTTTTTATGCTTACATCGATTTCCAATTTTAGTTATAATAATTTTATAAGTTTTAGTTATAATAGGTATTAGTTATTTATAAAAAAAAACAGAACTGCGTCACCTGAATCCTTCTTTTTCTTCAAACATTAAAGTATAGCTAAAAGTTTAAACTGATTGAATTAATTAAATCTCAAAAGTTCTTCTACTTTTATTGCATTCTTTTAACATTTATTCCGGGTTCAAATATTTAATTTTTGCAATGTCTCCTAATGTATCACGGCTTTTTAAAAGAGCTTAGAAAGAATTGAATGCTTTTTCCTAGCTGATGAATGCCCTTTTCTTTAATTTCAGCTAATATGGTATCAACATCATATGTTGTGGGAAACCGAATATGCTGTTTGGACATCTTTGTTTTGACCAATTTTGAATGCACTTTGCCTCCGATCTGCAATTTTGTTGTCAAGTCCAAGTACAAAATAATTTTTCTAGCTGAGCTTTATGTTTCATGTTCATATATACGCCTGCGTACGAACAAACAGAACGTATGCTAGTCTAAGAATTGGAAAATGGCTTATAATTTTTGATAACGAAATCAGACGCTAGTAACATTCACCCACATGGCGTTTTGCGCCAACTACACCAATTATGAAAGCGCAAATAAAGATCAAAGGTTAGCACCAGGGCCATGGTCACCCAGGGATGGTAAAAAAGAAAGAAAGAACAGAGAAAAGCAGGGGAATTTTGAAAAGCACATATTTCCCTTTGCTTGATCTAAAATGATTTAAAATTGCGGAATTGGATCTTTCAAGTCCTATTAACTCCCAATTTTACATGAAATTCGGTGTAAAAGCGTAGTTTAAATATATATGTTAGTCAAGAATATGTGATGTCACAGTTATCACGTTTTTGGACATATTATTAAAATGTCGGTCGGAAAATAAATACGGATTTTGGGGGCTTTTGCGAATCTTTAGTGATCTCGGACCGCTATATATATAAAAAAGGAATGAGTGGGAAACTGTTACTCTGCTCACAAGAACACGAATTAGTGGAATAATAAGGCACTGGAATTTTTGAATTATTTTATCTGAAATCTGATACATATTTACACCTCTTAGTGATAAAATCGTTTGGAAAGTTTCATATATCTAGTTCATTGCAGCTTTCATTCATTGTGTGCAAAACACCGCAGATTAGATGGATTTTATTCTAAATTTGACGCGGACTTAATTTTAATGCAAAGATCGCTTTAGTTCTGTTTTGGTTTATCGTACTGACAGGCCGATAGATCTAATTGGAAGAAATAAGAGTTTGAAAAATAAAAAGACTCATGGGGATCGAAAGAGTGAAAATTCGGAGAAGTCAGAGAGGAAATTTGTAAATGTTTACAATTATTTAATTTTATTTCTACTTTAAACACTAGAAAGTAAAACTAGGAAAATCATTTTTTCCCCTCTTCCGTCTAAATCACTATTTAGAAAAGGTGGTTCTGTCTTTTCGTAATCTATAGCTGTAAGCAAATAGAACCTAACCAGTTTATAAGTTCAAATAAATATCATGAATATTTTGCATGAAAACTAAATAATTCAATATACGAATATTTATATTAACTCGACCTTCAGAACAAAATTGTCGGATTTTTCCAAACTCTCTCCAAGTGAATGCACAGACACTATAAATGAAATCAAATTGTAGGGCACACTAAAAAAATATTAAAAATGACTCCTTGAAATGAAAACGCAAGTTCATATAAATTCCTCTTATCTGGCAATTCCATAAGATATGCCGTTAATGAACCACTTTTGGAAAGCAAGTTAGGAAGGCGTATTATTCATTAAGGCTGGAGATCGAAGAAGCCGGCTGGCGAGAAAAGAAGTAAACAAGACAAGATAGTTGACAATAAACTCATAGAAGGGAGATGAGAAGACTGGGGGAGCGTCTGTTTTTGACACCAGTCATTTCATCAGCTCTCCTCCTAAATGCTGATTTACTTCTTTCTCATCATTTCGAGCGCTATGAGTTGGATAAAACGATTAAGCGCTTCATAAGTCAACCTATTTAGGGAGCGCCATTTATTTTAATTGCCGTTTCTGGAGTCAGCCCTTGCTGTGTCAGTCCTGTTGATCTTAAACAAAGGATTGTCGGATGGAAAAATATTTTTCTTTAAAAAAAGAAGACACTCTCATTCTTTTTCCTTGTTATGTACACACGACGGCTTATTTTCTGTTCATCTTACTAGTGCCATAAAGAGAACGCAATATGCATTTGATTCCCTTCACTTGATTGAGCCGAAATGTTCACGGTAAGATGGCATATTAAATTTCATTTATCTAAAATTCGACTGAGAGAAAAGAGGATTACTTTGATGGATTTGGTTCAAAATTCGACACGCATCTGCATTGAGGATCATAAAACTCTGCGCCAAATTTCATTCTATCATCTCGTTAGGATTAGCGTAACCTATGAATGGGCGCAAAGACTTCTTTTAGGCAGGTTCCATTTAAAGAAATCACTGCCGTTGGTATTAAGATACCCGCACATGGCAGGTGTTTTTGAATGACCCAGATAGAAAGACGGCATTTTCCAAAAGTATTTTTTTTTAGGTAAAAGTATTTTAGTATTTTTTAGAAAGATTTGAATAGTAAAATTTCTTCCAATATAGTGTGTTGACAATTTCAGTATTTTCTCCTTCCCTAGTTTGTTTATCAGGAATGGAAGGTCGGAGAATGCTACCCTGCCGAAAATGTCTTAAACTTTCATTTAAGAAGGACTCAAATAAATAACCCTTCAAAATTTGAAACAGATGTACTGCTTCGACGTAAATATCATACACCCTATGCCATCTAATATTTTTCATTGTAGAGCTATAGCCTTTCCTTGCAAGTGACACTTTTTAATTGGCCGTACAATTGGATTGCTTCATCTATTCCCAATAGACATACATACGGGCAGACATAATTATTCTGTTTTCGATGCAAGATATTGTAAAATAGAGAGGCACATTAAATTTTCAATATTCCATTTTGCTACACTAATAATAGAAAACAAAGGTGCTTTTTTTACTCTCTCGTATGCGAAGTATAGAGAACGTATTGTTATCGTCGAAAAATTCGAACTCGTTCGAAATGTTGACGTATCTCTATGTTTCAGACCTCTCTGAGTTCGAAATACACATTTTTGGCCTTATGAATATCTGTCTGTGACTCGGCTTGTCCGTCTGTTTTGTCTGTCTGTGAAGATGATAATTGAAAACCATTTTGAGACAGACGGATGAAATTTGGTTTATGGTTTTTACACCAAATTTCTAGATTTTAATAAAATTGTGAACAAAATTCCTTCAGAGGAAGTCTGGCTATCGGAATATAAGTTAGCAGGGTAACTATAAAATGAAGAGAACTAGAGAGATACCATTCGGTATATTTATTTATGTGTAGTATCGATAGATACCTGTCACAGTTTGAACCAAATTCTATAGAGTGCCGACCGTTTCTCGGCGTATACTTTCAGAAGCATGTAAACGCAATGAAGAATATATCGATCTTGTGATTAAAATTGTAATTCTGTGTCAAATTTTAGTTTCAATCGATTGGAAAAAAACACACGACCCAAACACGAATTTCGGATGTTTTGTCAGGAATGAATCATCGAAATACTCTCCAAGGATCACATAATAGATTTAGTAAAAATGCTAAATTCAAATCAAAGGTGAAAGGTTAATATTTCATAACTATTGTACACACACCAAAAACATGCAAATCATTGCCTAGAATAACACCGTTACTAGAGAACATCTGTGAAAGGTTTTTACTCCCGCTGGTTAAATTTTATACCATGGCGCATTTAAAGCATGCGACAAAAAGCTCTTCAATTTTGATCAGTGGAATGCGACAAAAAGTGATTTGTAGCCATTCGAGCTATCTTGATAATTCAAAGCATTCCAAATGCAGGCTCTAAAGAGGCAGATGGCGATGTATGAATTCGTTTCTTTCAATGCACATTTATATAAATAACATCATATGGGCAAACATGGGGCTGTGAGCTTGGTATACCTGACATGCAGGTCATTTATAGGAAGTGAGTCTCCTTCACAGAGAATTGGATATTGTTTTTTGATTTCGAATTTTCTTAGCTTTTTAATGAATTAATCTATTAGGTTTTTGATATTAAAGTTAGTTCATTTATTAAGGACCATTTTGTCCAAATCATTTTTATTTTAATTGATTTTAAATATAAATCGTTATATTGCAAAGTCTCATGTTTTAATCTTCCATTTGTATTTTAGAGAATTTATTAGTCTTACCTTATAGATTATAGTCTTACCTTTCATGATTCTAGTTGTCGTTATTCTGAAATTAAGCGGAGGGATTTAAGTGAACATCCCCTAAATATACTGTTTCGGTCTCATTTCTTTTTGTTTCGTGCATATTAAATATACTAAAAAAGAAAATCAATAATATGAAGAACCAATATAACAAAAAAATCCCATAAAAATAAATCCTTTATTAATGATTCTTTCAATGAAGACCATAAAAATACATCAAACGTTTATTACCTGTATTGTAATATTGGTTTTTGAAACTCAAAGAAAAGGGTGGGTGCAATGTGCGAAATATCTGCACCTTACAAGCTGCCGTGGAATGAAAGAAGAAAACAGCTACTTTACATGTGAACTTTGCGAATAATATTCTTTAATTCTCTTTCCCTATACTCGTTATTTGAGGAAATAAAAAGGGAGGGCATTTTTTTGCCTGGTGAAAGTGAAAGAAATTAAATGGAATATGCATATATTTATTTCATCATAAAGATCTGCAGCCGTTCTGCGAACAGAAAGGGAACGCAGGTTCCGTTAATAAAATTAGCGCAGTGCACGGAAACTGTAAAATGACCATCCGGAACATCGATCACTAATTGAGAGAACAGAGACACCACCGCCTTGTTCTTTCCTATGAAAAAGGATTCCGAGCAGAACAACTTGTTGGAATGATTCCAGGTATTCCGACGAAATGCCAAAAGCGAATAGACGCCATTTTAGATCACTCTATTTTGAAGAGAAATGATTGCTGTCATGTTCGATTGAAATTCGGTTTTGAAGTTGTCCGGATGCTAAGTAGGGAAAGATCTCATAAATCAGATTACGAATCTGATATTTCAATCTTACTTTCGCAACAAAGCAGCGGTTGCAGGTTCATTGCAACCGGGAGGCTGCTGCTACTTGAGAGTCTCGCACTAATGCATGTTGCAGTGGTGAAATATTCCTTAATAAAACAAGAAAGAACATTTCTTGCTATTCTTTAAAAATGAAAACGCATTGCGATTTCATTGGGACTGACTGGGATCGACTTAAGGTATTTTTTTTTAAGGGGTTTTGTTTTGCCCTTCAAAATTTATATCACAAATTATTTGGCACTTTCCAAATAAATTTTTTATTATGATTTATTTATTTGATTATCTTTTTTTATTTTAAAAGTGTAAATTTTATTGATATTCTAGTGTTAAATAAGATCAGGGTTTCTCTTCTCTTTTTTTTTGAAATTAATCGAATATAAATATGTTTTCAATTAAAAATATTAAAATGTGCCTAAATTCAGAACTTCATTGCACCCATTTTTCAAAATTATAGATTCATGTGTTGGGGGGAAGGGGGTTGCAATAGAAAATGAAAGAAGTATAACTTTTTTAATAAATAGATTGAAATTGGAAAATGTTTTATTTAAGAATTCATCTTATTTGGCTATTCAGAAACCATTCAGTAAATGTTATTCCATGATAAAGATGAGAGGAAAAAGTATTTGTATAGAAAATTATTTTCTATATGAAAAGCGTCTTAAAAACTTTAATCAATTAACGACCCATTTATCAATAATGAATAACTTAAATCGTTTATTAAAATAAAAATAATTAAATATGGAACATTAAAGAAAATTTTTCGATTTTAAAAAAAATGTAAGGGTTATTATTTTTAGAAAAAAGATGGACAAAACGTATTTCTGTTGTTTTTTTTATATATATTGACTGGCTATTAATAAGGATTTCATAAATTTAACAAGATCAATTTTTAAAATATTTTTATTAATGTAGAAATTTTAGCAAAAAACAAAAAGTAGAAATTTTTAATCTTTAATTTATAAATAATGATTACAAATATTACGAAAACTTATAACCATTTTCTTTCTTTATTTATTGAAATTCACCATTTGATAGCTCTGATAATAATAAAACATGCATATATGTCTTAATTACGTTAATGCTCTACAAGTTATATTTTAAAAGGTGGGAATGTGCAGAGAGGGCTTTTTTGAAATTTTAATGATTTAAATCAAATTATAAAATGAAAGGAAATGTTGACGTTTTCCCGCAGTATCATCCAAAAATATTGTAGCTTAAAAATGAGCATTCCTCCTTTTTTATAATTCATGATGCCAGGAAAACTCTTTAATTTAGAAATAGTGAACTTTTAAAGATATTTTTAAGAATATTTTACAATAATATTTTTATTGATGTGGATGGAAGCAAAATCATTTTTATTCTTGCAATTAATATTTCATCCTGTTTTCTTTCCCATTATTAACAATCCAATTCATTTTCCATATTGAATAGAGTTTTCGTCAATGATGCTTTTGATAAAAAATTTTGAATATCGTAACGATTACAACAAATGTTTCATTTCAGAAATAGTTAATGAATGATGATTTTTTTAAATTTCATTTTAAAACTTGTTTAAGTTATTTTATTTTTATTTTAACATTTTTCTTTCTTATTGAAGTATACTGATTTTCTTATTGCAAAATGTCTTAAATGTCACGTACGTTATAAAAGTATTTTGAAATACAGCCAACATCGATTCTTCTTTCTTTTCTGAGCTCGCTTCGATTGAGTCAGCATGCTGCTGGTATAATACAGGAGCAACAACAATCCAACCCCTTTGAGTGAAAATCGTCACTTCACAAAACACCTATTTCAAAATATGAAGTATATTATTCCGCTGGCATTAAATATAGAAGTCATCATCAGGATCCGTTCTTCATTCACTTATCTCTCTAAAAAATTCACTTATCTCTCTTCATTCACTTATCTCTCGCTGTTCCATTAGACGGAGTTGAGAGTTACAGATTCATCCTCCTTGAAAGTCTTTTCTGGAACTCAAAAGTTCCTTATTAATAAAGTTCAAATTTCAAGAGATTTCAAAATGATGAGAAAAGCGATTACAAAAAGAATTGAGGCAAACTTATTAGCAAGGCTTATGCGAATTATTTTATAATGAATAAAAATTATGAAAATAATTAGGTAAAATAATACACGGAATGCATTTAACAAATGTAAAAATATACATACGTAAAAATATTTTTAATAATTAATCCTATTTATTTTATTCATTGAAATGTTAAACAGTTTAAACTATATCCATTCTTATTATCTCAAAAACAAGCGATTTTAGGGCCAATACCCGTCGCATCAGGCATTCATTAGCGCTACAGTTCTTTTGAAGTCAGATGCAACCTGTTGGAATAGTGCATTTTTTTTTTATCATGCAACTATTTTTCGGCAGGACCACACCATTTTTCATTATTACTCGATTTTGGGGGAAATAAGTGGATGATCCCTTTCATCATTCACTTATGTTAAAACTGCCCAATGCCATCATGTGCCTGGAGGATGGTCGAAATCGCGTGAGTAAAGCAGTGTTTTCTATATAAATTCTCTTTTAATGTTTGAAAGGATTTTTCACATTCTCCGGTTCATTTAGCTTTGACCTTTAGAGCATCAGTGAGTGGTACTGTGATAACTGAATAATTCAGTATTCCTCTGAAGAACTCAGATAAAAAAAAGCCTTTCTCTCTTTGGGTGTTGTGAAGTTTACAACAGCTATTACTTTGGTTTCTGAAAATCGACTGATTCTTTGGCCTACAATGTTTCCTAAATATACAAAATGGACGAATGAACATTTTGATAGTTATAAAGTTAAATGGACTGCTTCAAATTTCTTCAAAGCGCTCTCTAAATATTTCAAATGGGAGAGTTTGAGAAGGTAGCCCAAACATGAAATTCACGCATCCATTGACTGAGGAAAAAAGACTCGTTTTTACGACCCAAAGGAAATCTGAAGTGAAGGTACATTCCGAAACTTGTCACTAAAGCTGTTATACGTTGGGGCTTTAAAATCGGAAATATCTGCTAATATCCTTTTGAAAGATCTATACGGTGATATATGTTGCAGCTGCCACTGTTTCTTTTTATAATTTTGTAAAGGATAGTACTTTGTACGAGTTATTTTACTTAACCGACCCTAGTCTATACAAGGTCCGAGAGTAGTATTTGGTAGAGACACTTCCAGGTGTCTCTAACAAATCGTTAAAACTCACGATTGACTGACTTCAATAATTTTCAAGTCCGATGTTCGTTGATTCATTATCTCATTTTGTCTCTGAGAAATTCTATAAGGCCTTTCCATGATGGGTTTTTCTTTACCGAGTTAGATATCGTGCTCAACAGCATTTGTTTCACCAGTATAAATGGAGAGACAGATCTCTCACGAAAAGCGGCCATGGACATAATGATTCCAATAGTAGAGACTTCGAACAGAAAGAAATGCGACTAGGCATCACTTATATCATTATTAAATCACTTATAAATTAAAATTTTCCATTCCGGTTCTGCAATGGTTGATATTTAGAGACTGTTGTTAAATAAATAAGTAAATTACAATGCCAAACTGAGCGATCACTTTATAGGTCAGAACTTCCGTTATAGTCAGGTTAATTGTCAGCCTTACTACGGGTCTTCGTCTGTTTAAATGATGTGTGTTTCTATGCAAATTTTACGGACTGATACGATTACTCCCTTAAGCAAATTTCATGCAACCGAAGGCAAATGACGGTTTCGGTAATTTAGAAAAACACTCTACTCAATGCTAATATCTTTCTATCGCCTTTCTTTTATTTTGCTTTATAAAAACGACCGGATGCGTCTAATTCAACTCGCTGTTTAGAATTTCGAAGCTGTAAGAAGTTGACAGTTTGTGTTTCCCGCGATGCATCAAAAGGAATGATGAGTTTTGTAATTCGGTTTTTGTAAACAGATAAACTGTCTTCATGAACGCATTTTTTAATCCATTAATGCCTACAACCATTAGAGCATAAATTTTATTCAAATTTTATTAAAGCCATCAGGGTTTCAGCAATCATCAAGTAATTTTTTTTTCGCATTATGGGAGTCAGAGATAATTACTGTTATATTCAAGATGTTCGAATATCATCAGACAAACTAGGAAGAAAACGAGATTTCTGAGTTTACAAAAATTATCCTGAAAGTTATAATTAAAGGTTGATTTAAAGATTATGAGGGGAAAAAAATCGAAAGTCTGACTCGCACATCGAATTATTGTATTTTTAATTTGAAATGTGTAAATAAGTGGATGCATTGAATGCATAATTGTACCTCAAATGCCCTTATATTATTATATGAATTAAAGTAATAATAAATACCTCGAATAGGATATGTCATCTAATTAAAATTCGAATCTCAAGAGGTTTATATTAACAGGAAAAGTTTGTGAATTTCATTCTCTGACTTAAACGCTTCAGCGCATGCATCTGGATGTATTTATTTAGGCACAATACGAGTGAGAGGAAAGATGAAAAGAGGAAACGTTTGCATTTAACAATAAGGTGAACTCGTTTTACATGCGGGTTTGGGAGGCGAAAAAACTGCAGGTAACTCGTCATATCGTCTATCGTCTGAATAAAAAAATAATACACAATAAAATATTTTAGAGTATTATTATTAATTTATTTTACTGTGAAGGGTCTAAGCATAAAATTATGAAGAATAAACGGACGATTTCTGTTCTTAAAATTTGGTAATTCACATTTTTTTTTTTATAAAGTAATGATTTTTTAGGTTAAGTATTTTTTGTTTGTTTATTTTGAATTTCTTGATCACTTTTTAAGATTGACAAAGGTAGATCATATCAAAAACATTTAATGATATTAAATAAAATATTTTTCGTGGCAACTTTGAAAGCTTTTGCCGCTTTCAATAAGCAATCAATCAATAAGCAATTTTGAGTTACAATAAAATATCATGATCAAACACGACACGGCACTCGCTTAAACGTGGAAAAATACAAACGAAAAGTATCTAACGGGACGGAAATCAAGGTAAAAGCATAAAGAATTCCGGAAAGGCCCTCACCCCTAAGCTGGGTAGAATCGTCGAAATGTAGTCATCTTGGAATACTAAAACGAGCACTACATTCATTTGTAATTCATATAAACGTCTGCTCAAAGGACGACCGCGCCTCCGAGTTAATGCAATGGTTCACTGCCTGATACAATCGAGAAAGAAAGGCAATATCGAGACCTTTCTGAAGTTGCTTTAATGATCTCTTTAGGAATCGGATCTTGATGATTGTCCAGCGGCTGCGGTGTTTCATAATTTTAAAGCGAACCCTATTTCTGTTTCTTTGCATAACAGACATACGTTTACCGATCATCCAGTTTTTTAAATGATACAATTTTCATTTTTAAAATCCTCGTTCTTCACCGATTTTATGAGGTGCGAGAAAGCTCATTTTCTTTCCATCGGATGCGGCAGATTTTTGATTTTGTATTTTCATCGAAAACTTTAAGTCGAAAAGAAATAAATACAATTTTTATTAACTCAGAGCGAACAGTTTGTTTTGTGGTATCTGAACCCTCAGTATAGGATGCAGGATGCTAACAGAAGTTTCGGACGAAAAGGTTTCCAGCAAGCTTCACAACTCTTTAACAGGTATGTGGATTTTATTCTATTTATCATTTTTTACATTCTAATCTTTTTTTTATGATTAATTCAAAATGAAGGGTAATAATAGAAAAGCAATGACATTGAGCAAAACAAATGATTTGCGCTATTTAAATATATAATTTACTGAGAATTACGCGAGGTATTTAGTAAAGCAATGTGTGAAAAAGATTTTCTTGCAAAATGAACAAAATGGAAGAAGTTTTTACCCTACCGAATGAATTTGTCATTTTATATGGCATCAAATCTTGGGCTGTAGATTTTTTTGTTCGATATCAGTGTCGATATTGATTTCCGTGTTTTATTTCGAGTTTTGATACTTGCGGTGACAGTGGTGTCGTTTAAAGCAATGTTTATCGGCTTTCGAACTTGTTTGCACATGCAAAAATGTGTTTTTGATAATGCGATATCAAAATATATAAGACACAAATTTCTGAAAAAAGAAATTCTGCAAAATAATAACACTTTCTCAAGCTTAGCTGAAGATAAATGACCTTCATTTTTAGAACAGTATTTTTATTTTGTCTTCCAATTTAGCTTCGAATTTAGAATTTTTTTGTTTGTTTTTTCAAGACCTGAAAGATTTACACTTAGAGACCTTTATTTTTTTCATTTTTCTGTTAGATAAAAGTGCATTCATAATGTTATTATGGGAATTGCTTTTTATCATTAATATTTCAGTCTCTGCATTTTCATCATGTAAAATGATTTTTATATTGTTGACAAAATCTCTAACCCAGAAGTGCAGCCCGTATTAGTATCATTCAATGAATTCATAGACAATGAAGGCGGCAAAGCAGCGATTTGTGAGTTAAATAAAAAACAGATATTCAATAGCGAGTTCTGCATTTTGGATATATGGAAACATTTGGAATGACATTATTATGGAAACATTTTGGAATGAGTAAAATAAGAGGAAATCCAGGATAATTTTACATAGACGCTCAGCATTCTCTTTATTTTGAAGTAGGTTTTCCGTACAAATTTTTTTCATTTATAAAAGAATACTCTAACGGCTAACTATTAATGGGCTTCAAAATATGAAAAATAAAAGGTTACTGTCGAATATTTCTGCGTTTTGTCAAAAACAATCCAAACATAAGCTGTTTCGAAGTAAAGACTCTTTCGTTTCAAAATTTATATGATATTTTAAACCTTTTAGGGAATTTGGTATACATATGAAACAATGCAAAAACCAAACGATAAAATGTTATCTATTTCAACAATGGAAATCAAAGTAAACTAATGGTGGCTCGTCTCCAGTACTATAGCACTCCTAAAAATTATTGCATTTTTTAATTTAATTCTCTTATTTCTAACATATGTGTATGCATAATACTTATTCTAAAACTAATCTTAATGGAAAAAAGGAGGATCTCGAAGATTTGTTAATAAAATCTCAGGTCTCAGGGCACGTTCGGGATTTGATTCCCGCCATGCATATGGATCATCGATCTTGAGTACTTTTTCCAACCATGACTCAAAATGATGAGTTCCGTCCCAAGATGCCTTTAGCGTTGCTTCCAAACGATATAATTAATGTTTGAATGCGCATTTCAGAAAAATCCGTGGCTATAAATGGCGGCTCTTATCACCAACTTGGCATATGCCATTCTTCTCTTGGTTCATTTATCATTGATAGGACACGTAGCTTGCATTAATAATAATTACCGCATTCTATTGACTTGCGAGCACAGAAAACGCTCTTTCTGAAATGGCTGCAAATAATTTAATGTAATAATCAGGCTGATAGAAACAGCAAAAGGTTTGCTCTATTACATCCAAATTCCAGTTTTTTTCCCCTTCTAAATTGCCGTCGAATACTTTTATTCACTCTACATTTATCTCTCAATTACATTTTTCTTTCTATTTTGTATATTTATACTTGTTTCGATAAAGTTTTGCAATTTTCTGATATGTAAATCCGTTTGTTTTATTTGGTATCAAATAAATTTCAGATTTTGCAATTTTAATGTTAAAGCTAATTCACTCGCTTGGTAGCAGTTTGAAATGCTTATTTGTAACGTTACAATTTTAATATTTCTGTTTTCTATTATTATTGTTTATACAGAGTGTTTGTACTAAACAGTTTAAAAGCAATTAATTATTAGCAATGAAAACGGTTTTAAAGCAATACTTGAACTATTTCGGGACCTACCTCCTACTTTTGAACCGCCGTCAAATGAGGGGAGATGATTCGACACTTCTCTAAACTTTTACAGAAATCGGAGGGAACGCAAATACCGTCGACAGATTTAATGTGCACTAGCCCCGCTCACATGCGGTTCTATGAAGGAATCGGTTCTCTAACCTAAATCCTTCCGGTCCCGAGGACGAGACTATCACCACGTCAGCGCGGTTCTATTAAAGTCTACCGACAAAGGTGCAAATTATTAATGTTTGCTTGAAATTTAAAAAAAAAATTCATTTGTAATTATTTTTCTAAATATAAAATCCATTGTAATTAAGATTATGTTTCAATGAGAGGCAAATTTTGAATTATAACAAAAGTCTTAAAAAACATTTTTTTTTATTTATTTGTCATAACTTTCCATTTTGAGTCAAATCCTATATGAAAAGATTGCTGTTGAGATTTTAGATCAATAAGAGATAAGAAGTTATAAAAATGAGTGCTATCTTTATGATCCGATTAGAAACTCAATGACAGTGTTATCGTTGTCCGTTAGAAAACTAGGTCTATTTTGGGAAGAGCAGCGTAATGTTGCACCATGGTCAGATGATGAAAGTAGTGCCTGAGTCTGTAACTCCATTCTAAGCAACCCTGATATACAAACTACAAGGAGTTTATCAAGGAGCGCATGTCAAGAATCTGAAATATTATTATTGTAAACCATGCTAAAAGTCAAAAAAAAAATAATAATAAACGACGTTTCTTCATCGGTACATACAGGAAAATAATAATTTAAATAATTTTTAATATACCATACATTTAAAATGGACTAAAAAGTATCTCATTTTGATTGTGAATTTGAAAAATTTGGTTAAGTTTTATTATTTCACAACAAAAGAATCATTTCTTCTCAAACAACCCTTCTCAGATAAAATAAATTCAATTTATTTTTGCATCTGATACTTTTTGGATGCATTTCTCTTTAGTTTAGACTAAAATTCAATCTGAAGAAAAATTGAATTATTTTTGACGTAAAATGGCCTGTATCTACCATTTCGTTCGTGTAGAATAAAAGTGCCTGATAACGCTGAGGATCTGTTTAAATAAAATTAGTTAGATAAAATCATTTAGCACTTTAGGAATGTAAATAAATGAATATTTCCATTTATTATTTACTATTATTAGATTATCATTAATAAAAAATGCAACACATTCTGCAAATATCATTTTTTTTTATAATTTTGCTGTCTTATATTGTTAATTTTTCCTGAAACTATTCTGAAATTACTGTGCAATAAATGAATCTTGCGAAACAGAAGAGTTGGACTAAAATATTACAATATGAAACAATTTGTCAATTTAAGAATGTTTCCTACGACATCTTTGATTCAACTTTTACTTCACAGTATGTTAGCCGAACTTTACTAAGAATATTAAACCCTACTACTCTTCTATGAGATGATGTAAGACGATTATATTTTAAATTATACACATTCTATATAATTCTGGAACCAAGAAATGAATAAAAATATAACTAGAACATCTTTTTTATTACAGCAGACAAAATGTCCAAAAGTTTTACAAGTTTATTGAAATACGTTTCAAGAAAATCAAAAGTTCAATGCCTTGCATGTAATAACCAAAAGAAAGTATAATTTTGATTTTGCAAGTCTGCTCTTTTTTTTCTTTTTCTTTTCTCATTTTTTCCCCTTCTGAATCTGTCAAAAGCTTTCTTCTTTACGGTCAATTGGATTGGCAACAGCAGCGCACGCACATCACGCGAATTCCCGTCTCACGCGAGATTTGATGGATCGGCATAATTTCAACGTCATGCGGCCATTTTTTTTCTTCTGCTTCCTTTTGTACCTCTTTCCCTCCCCCTCTTCTTTTTTTAATAAAATAGCCGTAGTGATGTAGGAAAGATGTCTTCCTGCCTGTCTCAAGATCAGTTTTTAATCGTTATCAATATTGGCCATGTAATAGCTTTGTTCCCAGACATCGATCTTGGTAGCGATTACTGGTGACGGGTTTCAAAAAGTGTGGCTTCAAAATTCTGGTAGAAATAATAAAACTAAAGTTTTATGGCAATGATAAAATTCTTTATATACTGTATGATTACCTTTTCTTTTATTTTTTTCCTGCTGTTTGACATTTAGAAGGAAATGCACAATGATTATTTTATATTGCATGATGAAATGCGAAATGATATAGTCACTATTGCACTTCAGTATCTTTTTAAAATAAATATTGTAGGATATTTCATTAGGTAGTAAGCAATGATGTATTTCCATCGAGACAACTATGCATCGCTGCAAATAGTTGATTAGAAACTATTATTTGCCTAGTTGCCAAATAAATAAATTCGTCAAAAATTTCAACTTAAAACAAAATATACTGTTCATAATAGTATATTGACTACATTGCGTATCTACATTTATATTCTGTTAGAATATTAATTATTCATTTATCTGGTTATATTAAATTCCATATGACATATTTCCAATAAAATAAAAAAAATAATATCATATTTGCTTACAGTTTGCTATCTCCATATATTAGAATAATAATAAAAAATGCTTTTATTTGAAAATAAGGAAGTCATGTGTATTTAAAATTAATTTTCAAGTATTTTATTACTATAGTCATTTTTATCTTGATATTCTTATTAAAAAAATAAAACATATATTTTCACAAAATTGCTAAAATAAAAAGATGAATCTTTAGCATGTTGATTAAATTAAAAATTTATTAGAATGTGAAACTTAACTGATTAATTATTAAAAAAAAGAGCCTTGCCGCAGAAGGCTTCAAAAGCCTAACTCCGCAACTGTAATATACATTCAGTGATGATTGATAATTAATTTTCAAACTTTTGATGAATTCCTAAAAGAAAGAATCGAAGAAAATAAAAATGTAATTGTTTAAACTATAGGATAATTTTGAATATTTTTATACAGGCGTCATTTACCCGTTTTTTTTCCTAGAACATTTTGCATATTAACTTCATAAAAAACCTGTACAAATTTTTCCGCTAATTTTACAGAAAGGAACTTCTAATAAAAATAATAGCAATATACATGCAGAGAGTGATTCACCCCCCCCCCCATATACAAAATTCTTTGAAGAAAATATTATTGACAGACGAATCCGATAAAATAGCATTTCAGGGACAGAAATGCAATCATAATGAGCTAGAATGAGTCCTTTTTGATTTGGCAAAACGTCCAAAATAAAATTGGTAAATTGTCGTCTGTAAAAATGCAACTTACATTCCAAACACCTCTTGTCCAAGTGAGGTGGCGTTTGGAAGGATGGTCACCTTACTTTCGAAAGAGCTGAATGGAGATGAAAAATGGCCAGAAACAGGAACCATCTCTGTGTGAGTACTATTGATGGTAGGCGTTTGGTGAGAATGAAAAGCCCGTGAAGAGTTATTTTCGATATAGAAGGATTAGAATTTCAATGAATAACCACATAATTTCAGCCGATAAGACATTATAATCTTTCGATTTATATACCAACAAGACCAAATTTATTTCCATGGTTGTGAAAGTCGTAGAATACTTGAAGCAACAACGGTTTACTTGATGTTCGTTTAGAGTAGTTGGTTGCTTTAAAAGTCCTTGAAAGAGATTGATAAAAGTCGAACGGATTTTTCTTTCAAGCTTGCTGGAGCAGGGAGTATCTTTATTTGTATTTAGATACATGCTATTATCATTTGATTCGAATAGAAAGGAAATATTTCTTAGCATTCTGCATTCAACAGTTCTTTCTTCGATATACATCTATGATTTAAGAATAAAACATCAAATATTTCCAAGTCTAGAATATCATGTTTTGTTTTTTTTTTCTTAAGCAAAGTCCGTTTAGAAATAAAAACGAGGCAAGTAAGCAAAAGAAACATTTATTTTTTAATAATACACACAATTCTCATTATTCTATATAATTTCCTTGTAGGTTTATACATTTATTATTACGAATAATGAGGTTTCTGGTTACCTTTCATATGGATCTATGTCTCCTATAGTGATAGTCAATTATTCACAGTCAACAAACTCAGTTTACTAAATCAGAATAAATTGCAAGGCCTTTAGATAATTTTCACAATTTCTTTTCAATGTAATTCGCTGTCTAACTTTCATTAAATAATTACAATAACATAAAATTAAAAAAAAATAATTATGAATAGCAATAACATATGGCTTTCAAGAACGACTAGTTTTTTTTCTGGATTTAATCTGAGAAATCAGGATTGTAGTTCACAATGAATGAGTGTTAATCCTGATCATCGAAGATAACAGGGGAATCACCACCAAACGATAACAAGATAAAATACATCTGAGCGATCAGCTTCGCTTAGCGGCGATTAAAAGATAGAATATTCAATAACTCGTGAACTTCTGTTTTATAAGATTTTTAAATATGCAGTAAAAATAATAAAGGCAGAGAAGATTTATATATCTCTAAAATAATGATATTCACCCGAATTCAGGGTCGCGGTGGCCTGGTGGTAAGGTCACGGTTTCGGAACCGGAGGGTTTCAGATTCAAGACCCGATTCCACTGAAGAACCGTCTTGTAAGAGGGTCTGATGGACTCTAAATGCGTTGGGGCCAAACGTTCCCCCACTGGTGTGGTGTAGTAGTTTGGAGAAGGTTGTGCCAGCTCAGGTGTCGTCATCTGATCGTGGCTTAAAATTACGAGGTCCGTCTCAAAATAGCCTTAGTATTGCTTTAAAACGGAAACTTTAATATAACTAAACTAAACTAAATCACCTGGATTCAAACTTAGGAAGATTTTTAAACCTTCTCATGAATAGAAGTACAATTAAAATGCTTCAAACAAATGATTTAAACTACGTGTACAATATTTCCACTTGTTATATTTTAATTGGCATATCCTGAAGTACCATCCCATAAGTGGGGAAGAATTCGTTTTAAATTCCTGTCTTCAGTTATTCAGAAAAGAATGCTTTGCAGAAACAACCCAATTAAATTCGATCTTAACTCGTGTTTGAACAGAGCATAAAATGCAGCGGCAGAATTCACTTAAAAACAAAACATGGAAATAACAATTTCTTTTCTAAAATCTTTTTATCTCGAATCGATGCAGTTGCTGACAAAGGCTCGAAAATAAATGAAGATCTGGACAGAGTTTTTGAAAAATCTCCGTAAACAATGAAATAAATTTGCTTCCGTTGTTTTGTTGCGTGATTCTTCGAACAGATCTACTTTCAATTTTAGAAAATAAGTGGGTTGAAGAATTTATTATTATTTTTTTGTTTTCTTTCTTTTAGAAATTTGATTTATTTGGAGGTATTTTTGACGAGCACTGAAAAGCTGCGTTAAGGGAATGCTTTTGAATTATAACGCGTAGATTTTAGTCATTTTAATTCAAAAAATAATAGAATTACGACACAGTTTGACATTCTTTAGATTAAAAAAATAATCACAATTCCTTGGTGTGATTTTGAAATAATTTAATTGAAGAGATTATTACATATCAATCGGGAGGAAAGCCTATCTCTAGATAAACAACTCCTTTGAAATTGAAATTCCATTTTTACATTTAATAAAGCAACGGAGCGAAAGAATTTGCTTCCCGCGGTATAAGTGAAAAGATTTCAAAATAAATTTTCAGGAATATTTTTCATTTTTGCGGATTCGTTGTTGTAGAATTTTAAATCAACGGAGAGTTTATTTGGCGTAATCATTTATGTTGGCGACTACAATGTAAAATTTCTAACGATTTTCAGCAGGGTTTTTTTTTTCTGACTAGTCGTCGAAATATGAATAATCCTATTATCTTCTTTTGCTTATTTTATTTCTAGAATGAATAACTTCGAAATATAAAACTTTGAATTTACTGTCATTTACAGAACAAATCAAAACAGTAATTACTTTTATGCTTATTTTTATTCATTTTAATTGTTTCATGCTAAAGTAATTATATATTAGTTTGGATTTATTCTTAAAGAATTGTTTTCATTATGCCTAATGGAAAAATGTAAAGAGAAACTATGAAGCTGATTTTATTGTGTGAGAAACTATGAAAAATATAAAGCAAGCATTATTGTAAGAATATTTTTAGGCGGTTGACGTGGATGTATTTAAAATCAAAAATTATATTAAAATCAATTCTTTATAATCTTTAAATAAAAATAAAAATTACTGAATAGGAAAACTATGCAATATTTATCAACACTGATTATGTGTCAATATTTTGTAAATACTGGGAATAAATTCTTGATTATTTTTGATAAAAGCCCGTTGCTGCTAGAATACTTTCCAATACTGGTTGTTAGATAATTAGTAGCGTTCTGTGGCGGAAATTTGACATACGCGTTTCCAATACCATGCGAACATTCGCGCTGGAAGAACGAATTCTGAAATTCGACGAATGTTACGAATACTTTCTAACATTCGTCGCTAGAGGGATTGTAGCGTTGTATGCTGGGAGCAAGCCTCCAGTATCAAGCTTCGAATATTCAAGCTGGAAGATCCAATGGTTTTTTGCCTTTAATGCTCAAATCAAATGAAGTTTCGAACATTCGTAGAAATTATTTTTTGTGTGGGCATTATACTGATCATTTTACCGCTGTTAATATCTAAATAATTATTTTTCCGTTTACTTTTTTTTAATTTAAGAAATTGGAACAAGACATTATCGTTGCTGTGTCGCAACAACAGCAACTTTTTTGTCCGCCATCAACTGACCCTCTAAATTCGCCAAAGTCTAGATTACGTTTAATCACTTGTAGTGGAAATAAATTTACAGGTGCGTATGCTATATCAATCCGCTGCAACTCGCCACACAAAATACCCGATAACTTTATTAATTTTTAATTTTTTTAATAACTTTATTAATTTTTTAATGAATTAATTAATTTTCGACCCGAGATTGTACTCCTCTAAATTGTGTTCCGGCAAGCTATCTCATTCTCTATCTTGCGAATATCATTCTTTTTTCTGTGACCAATGCCTGTTGACGTGTGTCGTTGGCAGTTTTCGGCGTGCGTGGCGTGTCTTTCTACCGCAAGTGGTTAATAAAATAAACATTTCACATACCATATAGGAGAAATCGCTTGTCATTGCAACTGACGAATCATTTGATTAAAACTTTACATCGAACATTTGAGCCATTATGTTAGTTCGCTTGTCATTACTCAACTGCGTATTTCACTTTTTATCAATTTTAAAAGATTTGCAGAACAGTCTTATCAAATTTATACTTAATTCTAAAACCCTTCAAAGTGAATTGAAAGGGAAGTTTTTCATAATGTTTCGAACAGAAGGGCTGTTTCGTAATTCATTTTCTGTTATCTTTAATTAAAAGAATTTAATTTTATTATCTTTAATTAAAAGAATCTAATTTTAAATATACCTTTGCTACGATTCTTGGATTATAGTGATTAGATCATTTGCTGTCCTTTCTGAGCAATTCCCATGTGGTGCATTTAGGCAAAGGAACAATAGAACAGCCTTTTCAGTATAATGTTTAATCACCAATTTACTTCATTTTACACGTTATATTTAATTTCACCAGCTGCCTCGAATAAATTTTCTTTCAACCTTTCTTTTAACGTGAAATACGTGAAAAAAATCGGTATATCTCTCTTTGGATATAAAAAGCACTTCTCTAAGAACTGCACTAATTAACAGTTCCTGTTTCTTTTTATTGAACATGCGCAGTTACTTCCTTTCGTTCTTTTAAGAGGAGTCTTAAGAATCGAAATTTCATTGTTTTTAACTGAAAAAAGAAAAAAGAAAAAAAAAAAAACGTGCGTAAAATTTGAAAATACGAAAATAAATGCTAAATAAAACAACCTAAATGAGATATTATGGTATAAAATATATCTTGTTCATAAATAGAAAAAATATATATTTAATTTATTTTAACATTTACATTTCCTGCTATTTTTCTTGCTCAGATCTGTCAATTTTTTATCAACGGAAATAATTGATGCAAGATAAAATTGAGAGAAAATTATTTATTTTATTAAAAATCGGTAACTGACTAATTAAAATTTATTTAGTTTCATTTAACTATATTACTTAAAAAGTATATTTATTAAATAATTTGCATTAATTAAAAGTGCAAAATTAAAGTTGGGCAGAAATGCATCCCTGCGTAGTGTAATGCCGCAGCATAGATCCCACTCACGGTTGCAGTTTACGAATTGCCATGGATAAATACTTCTACCCAGCATCTCGACCGAATGAAAAATATTTCAACAGTTTCTAGATAGAAAGCGAAGCAAATGTAAACACGCTAACTATACAATAACTAGCAAGATTTCACTAAACCGATACAGTGCGATTCATTTTCCGCACAATAATATGCGTTGGGTTCTCCTTTCGTAATTTTTCCGCCCCAAATGACTCGAAACTAATCCTCCAATTTATCAAAAGAGACGAGCAGTTACTCATAATGAGCTCGGTCGTGCTTAATGAGCAAAAGCGCGATCATGCTTGCATGCCTTCAGAATTGATTTCGAATTTTCTTGGTGGAAGCCGCGAATTATTCAATCATAACACGGGCGATGCAGTTTCGAAATCGAGTCGCTATTGTTATTAACACCCATCTTTTAATGACTGGATTTCGAAAGGATGAGAATCGATAAAATGGCTCGCGTACCACGAGATATTAATTCCAACGGTTTGTTGCATGCTGCTGCGCGGCTTGTCCGAGGGTATGCTGATGAAATCGATTGATTAAGCGCACGATGAGAGAGCGTAAATAATTGTGATTTGGATTTTGGTGCCATAGATTGCGAAAGAGAGGTATCGAGGCACCCGCATTATTATGTAAAGAAGATTCGCAGTTCTAAATATTTCAACATGCTAATGAAGTCTGAAGATGCATAAAATAGAAACTTTGCATTGTGAACTTTGCATAGTTGTATTATAGTAGTGTAGTAGGTAGAAGAGGAATTGTATTTTTGCTCTGTATATTATGGGTTCACAAGTATGTAAATATCCGATGATACAATTAAGGAGAGAATTCTCCTTCTGCGTATACTCGGGCTGCGGTGGCCTAGTGGTAAAGCCTAGTGATAAAGGCTTCGGAACTGGAGGACTTCCGGTTTGAGAACCATTTCGACTGAAGAACAGCCGTGTAAGTAAGTCTAGAGCACATTAAATTCGTTGGGGCGAAGCGTCCTCTCGCTGGTGTGGAAGTTTTGAGAGAGGGTGCCAGCTCAGGTCAACAAACATCATTCAAATGCCTTATATGGATTGAATTCGAAATATGTGATACATGTGTACAGATTTGGTGATAAAACCACAATGAAAATTTCTTTCAACCAGTTTGTTCAAGATTCGTCGCCATGAGTAATGGCTGCGATTTGCACCATTATCTAATAAAATGCTTACTTCTTTATTAGTTCTGAACTGTAGTAGAGAAAAAGAGTATCTAATTAGATAGTAGGTGTGAATTGTTCACCATGTGAATCGTAGGCGTTTTACACTGTGAACAGCAGGAACAAACAAGCAGATATGAACTAAATACAGGCGTGTTCTATTCACATCGATTTCTGCACTGACTGAGAGCATTCGCTGTCGTCGAAATATAAGTGTCAGAGTTGGATTTTCACCAACATGTGAAAGTAAAAAGATATAATTTTGGTGATTAGGTTGCATACAAATTTCCTTTGCTCCTTAAATTTTTGAGTTATTGTGTTCACAGACAAGCATAGTTGCAAAAAGGTTTTTTTACTTTCTCACGAAGGTCTGAATTCTGGAACTCAATAAAGTATTGAAGATGTTTTTCCTATAATAATATTTTTGTTTTACATACACGAGAAGTAATAAATAATCATAAATCTATCATCTACTTACTTTAAAAAGCTCTAAAATAGTGAGATATTTTAATTTTTGCATAAAAATGATTGACGAAACATATGAAAACTAAAAGATACTATTTAAATGACAAAGTTTTTTAAAAATTAAATGATCTAAAAAGCAAAAAAATCTATTAATTTTGAATTTATCATTTAGTTTTCTAAAATACTTGTATATAATTAAAGAAATATATTACCTAATTCCTGAACAAAAACATTAGCTGTATTTCCATCTACTTTAAATACTGGGGTTCGACTGATAAATAACAATATTTGCAAAATTTTAAAATCCGACGTTACTATTTTCCGATACAAACTTTATAAATAAGGAAGATTTACAGTTACAAAATCCGAAAAAGGGATTTTGAAATGAAATTCAAACGGTTTCTAGAGAAGACTGTTCTAACAATTTTCTTAGAAATGAATGAACATTTTTCTATATTAAATAAAAAAAAAATCGTGTTTTTTCGTAGTCATTAACCGGAAATGCATGGTGATCATCATATAAATTTGCCGATATTTGAGCTTATAGCATACCTCGACTATAAAAAAAATGATATTTGAATCATAAGTGTAATATAAATGCATTTGCTAGTAATATGCACATTTGAGAGGTAAATTGAGAAATTAAAAGAAAATTATATTTCTTAACTTACAGATATATTAACCTACCAAAATCAATACATTTGTAACAAAATGTATAAGCTATTTTAGATATATCAATTTTACCAAAGATAAGGCAAGTAGATCGCCATCAGGGCTTTCTCTTAAAATATGATACCAATGTTTTCGAGTGCCATAAATCCCTCCTCCGTTTGAAGTCATGGACGTCTCAAACAATTCCATATCAGTCACTTCCAACAATCAGACTCTTTTATCACGAACACACGCCTTGGAGCACTTTTGAACTTATTGCAAGGAACGTGCCAACATCACCGAAAAAAGGGCACCTCCTCCAATCCCGAGTATTGCAGCCACTTGCTTCCTTTGTTCGCGCAGAAAAGATACTTTGCCACTCCAACCAAACCTACCTGCACTTCCCCCGCGGAAGCACCGGACACCCTCGCCACCACACACCAAATAAAATAAAACAACAATATCCCCTCCAGAAAAAGTTTTCTTTATTCTCAAGATCGTGCCTCGAAGACACAAAATGTGGCGCACGGACATTTGGATGTATTGGTTGAAAAATGCTCCCGCCTTATGAGGATGCCTGGGCAAAGTGACTTTTTGCATGAAGTTCATTGAAAAATGACCGCCATTTCAGAAGACCGCCCTCATCTTACATATATCAAAGGTAAATAACCCTGACTCCTTGCGTGCGGGTTTCAACTGTGAGAAATAGCGAGGCATTAGGACGCTGTACAAATAAGCGTTGTGATTTAAAGTACTTGAAGCAAAATATTAACTGGGGAAGTTTCCGTTGCGGTGGCTTTACCACATCTCTCTTTTTTCCGCGAAAAACTCTAGTATAATGCATTAGTTGATGTCTGGAGCAATAAATTGACGCGACTATACAACTCCAAGATTTTAATCTGGAAATAGGTGCTGTCGGCAAATTGTTTCAACAGCGTGTAACAGCGATTAACAAGGCATTTAACTCTTTCGTTTCATGATAAGGTGGTGATTTAGTGGAAGCTGAGTTATTTGTTTTTCGTTGGATATCAAGTGAGTTATGGAAGACCCTGCAAAAGAATTGACGTTGCAGTTGTTGTATAAAATAATCTAGAGTCCACTTTGTTACATAAAACAAGGACTATTCTAAAATAGTTTCAATTAAAATATTTTTAAAAACTCGCCTGTAATGGCGTACTAAACTGCTGAAATTATTTTCAGCTTTTATTTTTAATTATTTAACATTTTTAAGTCTTTAATTTATAATTCATCATGAAATTTGTTTTCTTACATCGGTGGCATCGGGGGGAGGGGATATAAGATTAACATTCAAATTAGTCATAAGCTCTGAAAATATTAAAACACATTATTTTTATCTAGAAACAAGAGGGCATAAAAATTTCAAAACTCTGGTAAATAGAGAAGAGAATGAAAAGCCGTTTACAAAATTTTATCTTTACGAACATGAAACAGACGAAGTTGCATAAAAGCGTGCCATAAAAATAACTATTATATAAATCGAGTTTCATTCTAATTTACTATTTAAAGTATTGATAAATTAACTTAAATATGAATTAGAAAATTAATTATAAAGCCAAATCGAATTTCAATTCGGGAAAGGAAAGAAAATACTAAGCATAGACTGCGTCCAAGAGTCATCCAAACATTTTTAGTTTTGTAGAATGGCAAGCGAAACATTAAAAGTATTTGCTATTTTTAGTAATAAACGATTGTTTACCTGTTTCGAGTGAGTCATGAAATGAGACTCTCCAAATCATTTTCCTCTTTTATTACAGTTTGAATATATTTAAGCCTAATGATTTCTCTGAAAGTCAGCAGCTGAATTATAATTTGATCACTCAGTGATAGGTTATTGGTTGTTGCATTAATGCAGTAAATGTAGACATCACTTCATTAAAAAGATGCAGACATCACTTCTAATTGTTTCAAAAATAAATAATTATTTGGAAACACGTTCTTCAGAAGCAAAATAGATGCCCAAAACTGAATCAAGGAACTACTTAATCCTTATAAAAATTCTTAATCTTTCTTAAAAAAAAAAAAGAGTTTTCAGTAAAAAAAAAAAAGGAAAGATAAAAGCCAACTTTTTTCCTTCCAAAAAATTCTATCTTTCTTTTTCTTTTGTATGAGATGTGATGATGCCCACCTACAGTTCCACTTCACTAAAACTTTAATCTTCAAAAAACAAAATGAAAAAAAAAAGCTCTTGCGAAATATTTAATGAAGAATAACAAACCCAAATCCTTGATATGTTTTAATTTCAAAGCAAAAATATCATGGCATTTTTATGTTTTGAAGAAATTATTTTTTCCGTCTGCCTTTAAAAAGATTATTTGCAAGATCTCTGGCTCTTTCTTACGCTACAAGAAACTTTGATTTCGACATTTTTACTGCTGATGTCATGATTTAGGATTTTTATCCAGTAGCGCTTTAAGTATTTTTGCTTTACTTTATATTCGTAAAGCAATATCTATCCTCTTTATTTTAATCTGCTTAATATTTTTTTTTTTACGCAAGTGAGTTCTTGCGTTTGCCTTCATTATTCAGGTGATACCAGGTGTGGTTGATCCTTCATAATTAAAATTTTCTTTTTCTTTTCGTTCCAATCTTATATCATTGGTTTTAATTATTTTCTGAAAATAAGCGATAATTATTTTTACTGACGAGTTTTGATTGTAAAAAGAAATATAATATAGATAATTTGAGGGAAAAGTTTAAGAGAAATCTGCATTTTTTAAAGTTGGGCTTTTTACTTGTTTTAAGTTAAAATTAATTTTATCCCAAAAGTTTATTTAACTGGATATTCGCGTTTAGAGTTTGCATTATAAAACTGCAGAAAATTAATTACTGTTTCATAAAAAGTCGTAAAATCTCATTACTTTCCAAAATGATTTTTAGTTTTAATCATTATGTTTCTTGTCATAAAACAATTGAACTAATTCTGTATCCTAAAAGTTTTTGTCTTGAGTGATTAGCTGACAAATCGCATATTCATTTGGGTTTAGTTGTAATCATTTGCAAAACACTTCAGTAAAATAAAATTTATCTTGATGCTGGGTTTACACTCGGTCATTTATAAGACGGCCAGTAGGCAGCGCATGCGCAGAAAAGCTGAAAAATGCGTTTCTTTCGATGGCAAGTAATGATCCCGACGGGATAACAACATGCCGCTGCATTGTATTTTTTTTTCTTGCTACGCATGCGTTTCATGAATTTGACATTTGGGGGGGGGGGCTTAAAAAATTGATCTCTTATCATAGATTAATTCAGCCTTTTTTTATATTTGCTCTTCCTGATCCGAGGTTGTGTTTTTTAAATTTTATTTCCCTTTTTTTATAATTTTCAAATTTAGGTATTTTGACCCTTTTTTTGTTGGTTTCTTTGTGCAAATATCTATCATTTTAATGCGATACACAGTGAAAAATAAAAATTCAGGGACGCTAAAACTGCAATTTACAGCTAAGCATGGAACGCCTGAATCTATTTTATGACATTTCGGCGAACATAAATCAGTCCCTTTCTACGCATGAGTTGCCTACTGCACTTCTTTTAACAGGCCGAGTGTAAACCCGGCATGATTCTCATTAAGTATGTATAACACAATATCACCAAATGTGCTATAGGAATCAACTTGGGTCCATACGAATATGAACCAACGCTTATGAATCACATCTTCTAATCTCCGATCTTTACGACAGCTGAGAAATGATGGGAAAGGAACAACTTATTGCATAAAAGATGTGAATCACAGACGAGAGTCGTACACTGAACGTCACTTGTGATGGAAAGGTACGAAATAACAATGTAAGCAGAACAGGCAGAAAGTGAACAGCTGCCCATTCTCATAAGAATTAAAACTTCTGGTAAAAATGAGCAATGAGTGTAAATCTGTATCTTTTGTGAACATGCATTCATACGTTTGGAATATATTAAATTTAAGCGATTTGAAAATAGCAGCCATCGTACCTTTTTGCTTAGAAATACTTGATGGTACGGACAGTTTTTTATGACTTTATTTCTTGTAATGATTACAATAGTTAATGATAAATATTTCCTTTTTTAAAAATATAGATCATTTTTAATTGAATTAATTCATGCAACATCATCGCATTGTAAAACTCAGTAAGCGTGCCATCTAAAACCAGACAATTACGATCGCTGTGCACCTCACGGCGATGGCGTTCTGCAATTGTCAGTGCGAAAAATGGTTCGGAATTCAATGGTTGTGTAATGGAAAGTAAGATATTCAACCAATGTCTTGTCAGTTAATTTATACAGTCGCATTTAGAGGTAAGAAAGCAGAGGGTTGGAATGCTTGGAGTTAGGGGGTGTGCGATGAAGGCATTCATCCGAAGAGTTGAGATAAACTAACAGGTTGTAATCATGAAGGACAGGTCTAAACGGACAAACACAATTGGAGTTTCACCACTTCATTGGTGTAATGAGGGCTGATGGTAAATGAGCAGTATTAATGTTTATCGTCGTATACTTTACTGTGGCATAGTGTTTCTAGTAGAAAAGTTTCTAGATTCCAAATTTAATTTGTACCATGCATTTGTCGGGCAACACATTAGAATAAATACATTTTCTTTTTATGACAAATATAATTTTAACTGTATAATAAAGTACAACATTACAAGTACATTGCAACTTCATCATATGCAATGTCTCCAACTAGGGGGCGCACTTCAAAAATGAAGAGGCTTCCAGTATGGTAGTTGTTTCTCGCTACCCTGGTAAGCACCGAGAAAGGTAGGGGTTGGCTCCCATCAATTACGGAGCGTACTTCCTATGGGGAGGGTTGTACCGTGGTCTATGTTTGTACTTAGGACTCAACTGTCGACTGACTGGCTGTCGCGGTGGTCCACTCATTCAGTTTTATCCGTGTGCCCTAGGCCAGATTGGAGTAGTCGATTTGTGATCATAAGCAATGTACCAAACAGATTCCTTTTAGAAATCTGTGCATCTTTCAGGTGAAACAAAGACGTGGCATCCAGACTAAATGTAAGGCAATGTGGTGTGGGGTATTTGATGGCAAACTGTAAATGGTAATGTTAATAAATTTTAGTTAAAAAAATTTTTCCGTTTTTCCTGACAAGCAGAATTAAGGCCGTTCACTATGTCTTTCGGATATCATTATAAGAATGCATTTATGATAAAAAGAAAGAAAAAGATTTTGCGTCAGAGTTCACCATTTCATTTTCAAAAATACTACATGACTCGATAACGAACAATATTACAACCCTTTTTATAAAGTTGCTGTCATTTATATAATATTTTAAAGGCAATAGGGTACTTTCGATTAGTATAGTGGAACATTATTTTTAAAGTGCTCTTACTATGAGTATAGATAACAAAATTATGCTAAATTGCAGGTGTAGACTCAGCAGTAAACACAGAATAACAACTGGACAGCGTATCTGATAGAATTGCAACACCAGAACTAACAGACCTATCTAATTTCAAGCCATCTGTGAAAAATGGTACAAATAAAGGATCTTCATTGCGATGGCTAATAAATTATTGTTTGAAAAACTATTAGCGTAGTTACTAATTTATCAAATCCAGCAAAAGGATTCAAAACTGAAAATTGCGGAATATCCCAAGGATGGGGGACAAAGGAAATCAGTGAATTTAATATTAATATCATTAAAGTCCAGGTCAATTAAGAAGTATTTTGACTCTAACAAAATGAAGGAACATAGAAGGGTCAAACGCCGTAAAGTCTCTTAAAATCAGCCGAAAGGGCTATTTTTACACAATAGGGTAGTTCGTGAATCTGTACTCAGAGAAAATATATTTTTTTGCGCCTTAAATCGAGAAGTCACTTGATGACAGATGCAATAGCGATGCTTTATGGTCAATATTCTAGAGGCGACTGGGGAAATTCCTAAAGCAGACACTAGGTATATAGTGGATGGATATCCATCCGGTGTAAAAGGGGCGATCATGTATTCATAATATAAGCAGGAATGAATGACTGCCTCATAAACACGGAGGAGGTAGATCTCCGTATTTATACACGTTTACTCCGTTTTATACGTTTTTTTTTTTTTTTTTTTTTTTTTGTACTCCAAAACATCTTCTATCATCATTCCATGATATTTTGGACATTACCTTTAAAATGTTAAAAAATTTCTCGCATTTCTTTCTCAAGTATGAGATCTGCATAGGGAGAATGATACTTCTATCGAGGAAAGAAATACCAGAATTGTTTTACCACAGGAAGAAGAACATTTCGAATATGAATATTTGAATCAAGATGCAGGTTTCTTTTCCAGAAGAAGTGGATTAAACAACTTATTGAGCGATATGGTATGCCCATTATTCTCGCAAACGTGTTATTAACTTGTTGACTTCGTTTTACAGTTATTTCTCAATTACTGGCATGTTTGAACTTGACCTTAAAGACATACTCTAGTAAGAGATTTGAATGTCTTCAACGTATAATCTTCTGTGAATAGATGATAGAAGGTGATTCAAAATCTGACTAAGATTAACGATACAAAATGTGACACTTAGGGCGTTTCCTTGCCAGGTACTTTTTAGCCCGAATAAAATAATCAGAAATAAACTGCACATGCTAATACGGAAAGTTCGATAATGTTAAAGTTTTTTTAAAAATATTGAATTATCTCTAAAACAGAAATTAAAAATCTTAGCATAGCATAGTGCAATGTTGGTCCTATGCTTTCTATATATCAAAGAAGTTAGAAAAAAGCTGGCTCCTTCTAACATATGCATGCAAATTTCGGCTTCCAGAAAGACTTTGTCAAAAGTAGACTTTCCTATAAGAAAACCATTTTGCAATGGGGAAATACATCCTTGTTTCTCTAATTCATAGATAAGCAGAGCCTTTACTATGCGCTCATACATAGAAAACTTTGCGTTTAGACGTTTTACATAGACAACTCGTCAGTGATCCAGTTGTGGTTCAGAGGATTAGATGAATTTTTGCTAAGTTGGAATGAATGGAATCGCGACGGCTTCTTTCCATTGTGAAGGATAGTCCTTCTCAGTTCAAATTCTGTTAAAACAGTAGAAATATATTGGAAAGTAAAATGGAATTCAAATGATAATGTGTGCATACAAGTGTATATTCCAGATAGTTCGGATTGGCGTTCTGCTTTTAAGATAATGCATGTTTCTATTCAAGGATCCTGAACTCGCATGTTTAGTTTAATATTTGTAGTGAAACTAAGATGCGCTCCTTTACCACGAGATTTTTACCCACTAGAAAGATCAGTATTTATAAGAAACAGCTGCAGACACTCTTACGAATGCATGCCCATGAACTTTGGCTGTGTCTAAGGGAATGGTATATTTCGTATTTCCAACATTCAGATCTTTATAAATTTCATTATCAGTTTTATTCCGTAATTGCTTACTTGCAGTTGAGGAGTAATTAGAAGAAAGTAATTAATCCAAAATACCCTCCGACTTCGATGAGGAATATAACTCGCAAGGACTTTGACCCGTTTAAAAGAGGCGAGATTCTCTGTTGTAGAATACCTCTTGAGTTTCTTTTTGCTCCTAGGATTGTCGCGACACGCTTCATTCCACCATAGTCTGCGAAATTTCCTTAGATGTGGAGAACACTTAAGAATATTATTACTGCGGCATGTCGTAGACAATAAATGGCAATGTGTCACAGTTTTGTAATATCTGCAGTGTTTACTATAATTTCTGTAAAATTCACCAATTGGTAAAGCGCAACCTAGTTTATCCGCTTGAATAGAGAGAGAGCATAGAGTTACATAGAGAATTTATACCGGACCTACCGGACCATATAATGTCCATTAAAATCGCCTATTAAGATAAATGTCGGAGAAAGTTGTTCCATTAGATTATAGAGTTTATTTTGACTAATAGCATCACGAAGTGGTAAATAAGGGCAGCATATGATAACTAAAGTTCAAACTTGAATTTGTACTTCCACAGCCTGCTAGGAAGGGGGCAAAGTAAGAGATATGCTAGGATGTAAGTTAGAAACAAGAATACACATATCTCCAGAGTGGCTAGTTCCAAAGTCAATATTCTTCCGAATATTATTATAACTACACACCCAGTTAAAGAGGATAACTGTTTTTTTAGTCCAATACAAAGAGGATAAAAATTATTAACGAGAAATTTAAATCTTGCATTTTTTTTTGTCTTATGCCGTTAAAGTTTTAAGAAAGTAAAGTAAAGAAGAAAAGTCATCAAGAAAATGTCTTAATAAGGCGATTAGAAGAACTGGATGAAGTTACAGCAACATCATAACTCATTTTTATGTTTTCATCATTTTCTTCCGACGTATAGGAGAGATATGAGTTTAGGAGTTTTAAAGAGATCACTAGATGTGAATGGTAAGTCCAAATGGAGAAGACCTCTTACTATTTTCTTTGAAGGTAATTTCTTTTCACTTTGTCCCCTAAATCTTTTTGTGATAAATTCCCCTTAAGAAGTCTTAGAACCAAGGATGTGTGAAATTTAGATTTTGATTGACGTCCTTGAGAATTACTTAATTCTAGATGCGCAGTTTGAAAATGACTTAGAATCGAAACAGGGAGACTGTTCGCGGTTGAATTGTTTCAAATTTTTATAACAAGTTTTATGAATATTAATGTCTGTAGCTGGAAAATTTATACTAACAGTAGAGACATAGTTAGAATAGAACTTAGGATAGGCATTTAAGCTCTAATCTTGCCTCTGGATATGAAATATTTTCTTTAAATTTTATTGCAACAATTTGTTTATATAATTCAATTCAACTTGGAATTGAAATTTGTTCAACTCATTTCAATTTCCTGGACATGATGGGAATGAATAATATGATCTTCATTGCTATTTATGCACTTTTCTGATGCTTTGCACTGCTATCTATCGTGACCTCAGTGGAAATATAGATAATGAAAAAACAGACCAACTGGCGAAGGACGCAACGCGAAATGGGTAATTTTATATGCACACAAAGCTTCCTAAATCGCATAGAAAAGACCTTGGAGGAATGGTGATACAGGCAGAAACCTTTTTAATATCTGCCTTCAGTCAACCTTCATTCCACTAACTGGATCAGAGAGGACATTATTTTCTTCTGAGTGCACGGACCTTTTACTGCCTACCTCAAAAGGTTCAATCTGTCGGACAGTGATCAGTGCAGTTGTGATGGGATTGGCATTGCACTTCATTACGTTATGAAATGCATCCTCACATTCTCTTGGCATGTGAAAAACGATCCCCAAGCCATGAATAAGAATGGCTGAAAAGAGACGCCGAGCAACTTCCTCTCCAAGCAAAAAATCCATGGGATAATTAAATTGATCAGTGAAAATAGAGATCTTTTCTTGTCTTTCTAACTTTCAACATCAAATGTCATATTCACAAGGAACTAAGAGGAAGAAACGAACCACAGTTTTTTTTTCACATACATTTGCATTCTTAAATATCTTTCAAAAAGAGATGGTCATTTTTACCATTAACCAAACTATTTTTTATTTTTTATAATTGAATCCTCATCTGCTTTGTCATGATAATAAGTGAACGCAGAATTTCTCATACATATCTTTCTGTATATTATTATTCCAAATAATTTTTCAAAGCAGAAAATCTTCGTAAATGTTTTCATTTTATTATCATTTCTTATATGTTTGTAAATTCTGTAAATAATTAGTTTTGTTTCTCCTACTATAAATATTTTGGTATTTAATAAAATTCCAGTAACATGTCCATCAAACCATTCAGGGATCAGAATAGTTACGGATACGTGAGTATAAGACGACGTTCTGTTTTGTTATCAGCGACCACAAATAATAGCTTCTCTGCAGTTTGATTTAGAATGAACAAAATGTTGTCACTGAAAACAGCGTAGAAGGCTTGGTATGTAAGGATGGACAGATATATCCGATCTTTGATAGATTCTGGTAATTTTATGCTATTGAATGTTAATATATAGTGCTTGGTTTTCAGGTCAATCCCTTCGAATCGTCATTTGGCGTACATGAGTGACCCTTCTACTGTGTCCTTCCCTGGTTATATCGTCTGCGAGGGCATTCAATAATGATCAGTCAGTCAATACTCCTTTAGAGAATTTCAGAGATTTGTGAACATTGACAATAATCGGAATGGCAATTAGCTTCGTGATTTTTCTGGCCTTTCTCTCACCAACTGATCTGAACCAGCAAGTCTCGGGATCTAAACAAACGAAATGAAGGCACTTCTGAGAGATTTTTAACCATAAAAGAGAGCACAAAGATGAACGATTTTTACTTTTTGTTTTCTGTAGATCCTTTAAGAACTTTTTGATGCCCATTGAAGAGATTCTTTTTGGACTCGACGGTAAAAGTATGAAAAAAAAATTTCACATCCCGACAGTCCGCCCATTACCGAGTCCGACGATATCATTTCCAACCTCGCACTTACCTTGAGGCTAGCTGAGATATATACGCTCAGAATCCAAGAACTGTGAGGATTCGTAAGGCGAACTCTTTCGGTTGATCCCTTGTAGGCTAGCTACTTAGATGACTAAGCTACCGACCGAATGGGGACACGAGGGACCAACAGCACTCCACTCGTCTAATGGATTGCCATGCCCGACTAATACGTGGGGTTTGGACTGTCCATATGAAATTAGAAGCAAACAGAACGGCGACTAATTCTCATGGAGAGCTCACTCGCTTGCTGTCGAGAGCTGGATGACTTCAGAAGGTGTAGGGAAAGGCAAACTTAAAGGAAGTATACATTGCAGGGATCCTCGGGATGGAAATACCGCCATTCCCCTGGGTGATCTCTTGAGGGCAGCATTTGTTTTAGAACAGTACTCCACTTGATCGGTTTAATCAAAATTCGTCACCGGTCAGTAACATGAAATCATATGCCAAATAGCTTGTATTTAGCTCGTGTGAGTTCCGAGTAAATGTTTTCGTATATACAAGAATGAAAAGATTGTTCCGATGTGTCAAAAATTTGATAATTATTTATAATTTCAGTGATGACTGAATTCACCCATTTCTTTCGTTCCACTCCCAGGTTTTTGTGTTAGGAAATAGGCTGACAACCTTCGAGAAATTTATTTTTTAACGGATTCAGTGAATTATAGAATTTGAGAATTCATAAAAAATATCGAGATCGATTTTTTTTTTCTTTGGTTGATTAAAATGTTTAGTGATGAGAGAGTTTTTACTCTCTCATCACTAAACTCTACGTTTTTACGTATTCTAATATGATTCTTTTATGAATCCTGAGTGAAATTCTTATCTCATTGTTTGTTTCATTATAGAAAGGTAAAAGATTCCAAGAATATATGAGCATTTGCTGTTCTGGAGTCTTTCGAAATAATATGCCATGAAAGAATAAGATTCGGAAGGCTTGACAAGGTCCACATGGACCAATAAATTAGCACAGTCTACCAGCAGGGCCTGGCCTTTAATGGGTTTGTCCGTCTGTCTAATAGTGGGGGGAGAAATTTGATGAGCATCTTCTATGCGGGGAGGGTCGTAAACATTTATGGGCCCGAAAGACAGAAATTGGGGATGTCGATAAGCTTGGAAAGAGGCAAGGCCTATTTGGGATGTTATTAACACAAATGATTGCTTCTTGAGATATTTATGTGTCGACATTTCTTAGAAAGAAAATTCTGGGGAACGAACATTTTGGATACGAATAGTTGGGTGAAGGAATTCCGGTTCGGTCAAATATTTCCTTTTCCTATTTAAGAGAGTTATATGCCGATGTATATTTTGCAAGTGAATGTAATAAATGACTACATTATCAAGATTTAATTTTGGGAATAATTTTACTATTTATTTGCCGTAAAATTGAGTGAACAAAAATAAAGTCTTATAAAAATAAAATAAACGAAAAAAATATATATTCTTCAGAATTATATAAAACAAAATCAAAATTTGATTTTCTTTGAAGTTATCTAAGTTATCTTAAATTGACAATATTCAAGGGGTGTTCAAATGAAAAGGTACGAAACTTCGTAATAGTGTAACTGTTAACATATTTGCCTATGCCGTTATGCGAGAACGTATCGAGACATCTAGGAATGCGATTGTAGTCACCGGCGTAGATCGGAGCATGTGCAGACACCCGCATGCGCAGGAGGGAGCGGAGGTTCTTATAAAGAGAGCAGTCCAAGGTCCGCTACTTGTTGAATTCCTCGAGCACAGAAGAAGCATTAACTCCGATGTGTACTGTGAAACATTCCGAAGACTACGCAGGTCCATCAAGAACAAAAGACCGGGGCTACTCATGGAGGGTGTGGTTTTGCTCCATGATAACGCGCGTCCATACATCTCCAGGGTTACACATCCGAAACTGGCCCTGTTCAAGTGGGAACAGCTCGACCATCCGCCCTACAGCCCGGACGTGTCACCCTGATCTGAAAGGAAAGCACTTCAATTTGGACGGCAAACTCAAGGACGCTATGAAGACTGGGTCTCGTCACGGACACGGGAATTCTGGGAACAAGAAATCTTTCGGCTCGTTAATCAATGGGATCGTTGTGCTCAGGCCTATGGTGTATGCTTTAAATAAAGTCTTCATTTATACCCACAGTGTCGTTTCGTACCTTTTCATTTGAACACCCCTTGTATCAATATAACGAATTTAAAAAAATTATTAACTAAAAAAATATATATTATTTTATTTTCCTTTTTAAATTTTTTTGGTTTGAATGTGACATTTTAAAAAAGATACAAAAAAGCCAGTGGAAGTGGTATCTACAAAAAAATTTTCACATGTTTTTTGATAAATGTGATGATAAATAATGATAAAATAAAAATCGACGGAGTCGACTTTTATTTTTCTTTAATGAATTTAAAAGTAAGAAGAAGAAGGAAAAAAGCTAATAAAAATGTGATTAAACATTTAATTAAAAAGTTATAAAATGTGTTTAAATATATTTTGAAGATTATTAAAATTTTAGAAAAAATGTGCCAAAATGAAATTTGTATTATTAAAAATATAATTTGTTGATCTTTAAGTTAATGTAAGCAATAATTGATAAGCTATCGAAAAATACGGCAAAAAAAAAGTCATTTTAATAAATAATGAAAATTAAGATATTTTAAGATTTAATTTATGTTGAAAGTTGAAAATTGCTCATTCGACCTACAGTAACGGTAAAAAAAAAGGTCAAGTTCATATTTTTTAAACATATTTTAAGCTTCTAAATCAAATTTAGTGATAATTCTACGTTTTTTGAAGTTCCATATATTGAATTACAAATAACTACAGTAATAATTAATCATGTTTTGAAAAATACGAAATTCCACCACATGTGGAGTGATATTTCTTTTATCTATCAATTCTGTCTTGAAACTTTTCTGCAGAACCGTTTGCATAACTACGCTTCATCATACTAATAATGGTTTTTTGCCATAGCATCCATAATGTGACCATTCGGTAACAGTGAACCATAATTAATGCCCACCCTTAAGATTGGACTCTTTTCGAATTTAGGTAGCAATACAATATATCGGAGAGTGGAAAGTCAAAGGCTTTTAAGAAACAGATTAATCAAGAATTATTGCCGGAAGTTCCTAAATTCGGACAACTTCCTTGTACATCTTGTTTCTTCGGCAGGAAGGGCAAACATTTTCACTCACCCACCAGACGCATGCATCTTTGACCCCCAATACTCGTGTGCGGAAAGGTTATAAGCCAGTTAAAAGCTACGCTACAAGAGCAATTGCTTTTGTATTGTGGTCATGTTAATTGGCTGCGAACCACAAGGTCCCAGGTTCTATCCTCACTCCATCCCAATCTGCTACATTGGTGACCTCCGACAATGAACCTTCAACCTTCGTACAGCTGTTGCGGCACATTCTACCCACAGCAAACCAGTCGTAAGATTCACTTGACGCAGCAACACAATGTCGTCAGACTCACTTGCAGCAACAGCAACCACTCTTACCATAACTCTTGGCGCTTCTCAAATGGGTACAGGCGCATTAGAGTCAACAGCTGATACATCACCTCTCAACAGCCATTTCGTACGTCTCACCTCCGACTCACTGGAGGGAGAGTCTATAATGAAAGTTTATAAGCCAGTTAACAGCTACGCTACAGGAGCAATTGCTTTTATATTGTGGTCATGTTACTGAGCTGCAAACCACAAAGTTCCAGGTTCTATCCTCGCGCATACCAAAACGCCACACTCAAAACTCTCTATTTGTATTATCAGGTGTGGACTTCAAGCAGCTGGAATTAATGGAAGACAAGAAACCAATGATATCTACGAAGAACCGGAAGGTGTGTGTAGAATGGACGTAACCACACATAGACTGGACCACGAAGGTGTGAAAGTTGTTATTTGACAGCAAAGACATGTCCTTTTTTACTGATGAGATTCGTTGTCCCCAAGACACTCGTTTCGACTCCTAGTACTCAATTCCAACAATGAAGCATGGAGTAGGAAATGGTATGGTTTAGAGATGCGCTTCTTGCCTTAGCATGGGTCCCTTGAGGCAGATGTATTGAATCATGGGAAAACATCCTTGAGAACACCGTGCATCTGTACGCATACTATTCTTTTGATCGTGGCTTCATTTTCCAATGAGATTATAACTCGAACCATCGATTCAAGAATATTCCAAACTGATTCTCCTGCCGTCATTTGACCCTCCGTGACTGACCAATCCAATCCGCAAGCCTTAGTATTGTTGAGATAGTATGCAAGGAATGCGGATGAAAAGTTCTTCCAATCTGAGGAATAGTGGACGGAGATACTATTTCCTTCATCAAAACCTTTCTTGGTTCTATGCGTCGTATATGCCATACTGTTTTAATGTCAAGAGGATTTGCCACCAAGTATTAATATATAATTGTTCATATTTTCATCAATCCTGGCACTTTTATGCACTTTAAACAACTTAAACTTGTTTAAATTTTATTTATTTTGAATTAAATAATAAAATTGTTAGTTTTAAATCATTTTTGCCATTTGAATTATCGTTGATTTATGGACTAACAAATACCTAAAAATACTCACTATGTGATTGTTTCAGACAAAAGGCTCCGTTTAGGGTGAGCTAGAACCAAAAAAGATGAGCTTGGCATTTTTTTAGCCAGTACTGTAATCCCAGAGTGTCATGCGCAAATTATAAATTACTGCATTTCATCGTTTAGAATGAATTCCTTTGAATGAAAGATATGTATTTTCTGGTTTATTTTATGCACAAAAAATTTTTATTGCAAATTTCTGTCGTAATTGAATCCAGATATTCGCTTCTCATCAATTTTGCTTGCTTAATTGTTACCTACAGTCTAAGAACTGTATTATTAAATCATTTTATTTACTGTTAAGTGGTTCTGCGTATTACAGAATCTCCTAAAGAGCGACAATTTCAAAGATGAATGTCAACAGGAGAAATATATATTATTAGGAATGTTATCGCCCCTAGAATTATTAAAGCTTTTCCTAAATGCATTTGAATTATATCCTAATATTCTTTTCATCTGAAATTAAAAATCCCTATTCATAGTTTTCTCTCTCATATACTTAGAGTGTAAGATACATTTGAGATGGTCTTCGTAGCGATGACAAAATTAACCCTCATACTTCGTTGCGTATTTCAGTTAAGCTTTCGCATTCATAAGAATAGGAAACAAGCTGATTAAAAAATTGGATTCAATGTTCGTTATTGATTTAAAATTATTGCATATTAAAACAGTGTCTTTAATTTTATTTCTATTTTTTGAGACAATGAATTTACATATATATAGATGGACAAACATTTCCTTCGTCCAAAATTTATAGAAATCGATTTTTGAGGGGGAACACATTATTAAATTTTATTTGTCTGACCTTATTAAATGATTAAGTTAAAATATTAATTGATAGTTATAATAAAAAAAATGTTTTTAGATTCAAGGAAGTCTAAAAATCTTAATTTTAAAACTTTCTAATCCTTCCAACTATTATTGTATTTTCTATTTGCTTACTCGGTATATGAGAGAGGGAACTGAGAGGAGAAAAGGTTTATGTAAGATTGAAAATCAAATATCTGCAGAGGAAGAAATTTTACACTGATCCAAGAAAAGTTATTCTTGAACTAAATCATAAAAAGAAATGACTGAGAGGCAACTTAATATTCCGAGAAGAACTTCATTTGCTTGGCAAGCGTTATTTTTTTTATCGACTCATTCTTCAGCACGAGTAACAAGTGATTCCTAATACTCCAGAGGGAATTCCAGACTAAAGGATTTGATAATATTTACATTATCTTACAAATTTCCCACAAACAAATATCCGAAATAAACTTTCATCTTTAATAATATGCTTACTCTAAGCCCCCTTAATGCTTGTTTAGGGAAATAAATAAGCTTATAAGCAACGAATAAAACTGTTTTGGAGAAAAAGTAAAATAACAGCGCCCCCGTTTCAAAAAATAATTTTTAAGAGCTTTAAAATTGGATAAAGCGAATTCTCTATGGGTGGCACCTTATTGTTGAGTGCTGCAAGGTACACACATAGATCCCTCCCTCTTTCCGATATATATTTTGTAGCTTTCAACTCTACTCCTCTTTAAACTCCATCCCCACTCCGCGACCCCCAGGAAGGAGCGCGACCCTCTTAAAATCGAACACAGGCTTAAGAATCGGTGGCGTAATTGAATTCTTATCGTTTCAATATGGACGCTATTAAATATAGCTAGGTTGGGGGAGGGATAGGCTTTCAGCGAAACATTGCAAAAAATATCTCTCAACACCCCTGCTTCCTGTATCTACTCACTTAAGAGTTTTCGCTTCGGAACTGAATAAAAACCCGACTGGATATGGAGTGCCGAGTGTGTGTGTTGTTATTCATATAGATGTATATGGTTCGTTTATACGGATGCGTGTAGTATATAGAAAGAGAAAGAAAGAAGGGAGGAAGGAAGGAAACTACACTTAAAAACGTTTTCCCAGTGGGTCGGGAAATTGATTTTGCAGAGGGATAGAAATGAATGAAAATAGATTTCCTACCGCCTGGTTGGCTTTTCTTCTCATGCTAAGAAGGCATGCAGAGCTTTAAAGGCAAATACAAAATATCGAAACAGATCGGGGGAAGCATTTTTTGGTCGGAATAAAGTATTTATGAAATTAGAGATTTTTTTTAACATAAGGTACTGAGTTATTAAATTTTTATATGAAAGGAGATATCTTTCGATTCATCGTTGTCTTTTTTAAGGAGACAGTAACTTTAAACTAAATGTAAAAGGATTATTTATAGACGAGTAAAAGTATATATTACTGTATTTGAATTTGTCGAAAGATTCTTTTAACACTTAATAAAGTCATCTTAAAAATTGCCAAGTTACAGGATGAATGCAATGGATGATGCAGTCTTAGGGAGAGGAATGGAACCCATTTTGGAGAAATTCGAAATAATCAATGGAAACACTTTGGGTAGCAATTTCTCATTATTATTTCTTAGATTTGTTTAGAATTTTATTAAAGCAAGGTTTCCACGATATTTAGCAAAAACTCACATGATGATTTAATGTTTTGAATTATTATTAATATTATGCCCAGTTCTGCAATTCTTACTATTTATTCAGTCAAGAATTAGCAGCTTAACTCTTTATGACAAACATAAATTGATTAAATAAATGAATTTCTTCTCAAACCAGAAATTTATAAATCTTCATTAAACAACGCGCTTCAAAAAATGTTCTATTTTGAAGTTCCCTTTCTAATGTCACCCCTGTGTTTTGTAGAAGAAAGAGATGTACTCTTTATTGATAGTGAGATTTATAAATAAATTGATAAAGAGATTACATTACATTCTCTAATAGGAATGTAATGTAATCAAGAGATTAACAATACATTCTCTAATAGGAATGCAATGTAATCTCTAAAAGATCGGTTTCGAAATTATTGAATCTCCTCTATGCAGATAAAAACTTGTTCCTTATGTCTGAGATATTCTTATATTTAATTATCATTATTTGTTATCGAATTTATTTAATTGAAATCCAACATTCATTTTTAAAAATGAACAAAAACTGTTGACGCAGTTGGAATTTTTTAAAATTCTCAATCTTTCTTAAATCAATTTTAGCTAAATTAAAAAAAAATAACTTCCCTATAAAGAAGTAATGCGAATAACCACATGCATTCTTGCATTACACCTAGCAAGATCTAGGAAGAAATTATTTTCTACACGTTAAGATTACGAATCGAAAATAAATATGTATTTAAAAAATGTACAATACTCCTGATTATATAGAAATGAGCTTATTTATGAAATTATTTGCCTCATCACCAAGCAATGGCGCTTTGCATAGTACTTGTATTAAAGGATTCTTGTATAATAGATATAGTTATTGCACATATGAAAAAGGAATAAATTATTGGAGTTATAAAAAAAATATCCAAGTTCCACCTATAAAATATACACACATCAACTAACATTCTACTTGAAAGAGTAAGAAGCTACAGCATCAACTGGGATTGTGTAGATTTAAATTAAACTTAAGTTCGATTAAACTTAAGTAAGCTTAAATTTGATGAATAATTCGTATTTTTCAAAAATACAGCTTTTATGTAGAATATACACTAAAATATACAATTACAATAAGAATTTAATCAGGAACCCATGTGGTTAGCTCATTAGCAAAACATTCTTAAAAGAGTTCAACTAATCAGCGATTTGCTTTCTTTTTCTAAAGATAGCCAAAAAATTTCATTTACATTCAATTTGAGATATGTTAGAATAGCATTGGAATACGAATATTTAATTTTATTATGTCCGAGATAGTGGAAAATTTAGAGGCTTTCTAAAGAACAGATAGACTAACACATAGACTTCGTATTAATTTCTAAAAATTTACGGTAGAAGCAATATTGGAGGATAAGTTTTATATGAAGGATGTTTTTGTTCTGCAGTACTGACCGGAAAAAGAATATTCCAGAATATTTGAACAAAAGAAAATTTTCACATTTGTCTCAGGTATATCAGTTTATATCAATCATATAAATATTCAATTTAATGCGAGTACAAAAATAAATAAACGAAATAAAATAAAAATAAGAGTTTCTCTTATGTTTTCCGTTCGTCGAAACTGGAATTAGAATTTTTATTTATATAAATGCATATAGATATGCAAGACATGAACATTTTTAAGCTTTACTATTGAAATTGGCGAGATTTTTTGACTTCTCTAATGAATAACCTTAGAATGTACTCCCAATTCCAAAACTGTGTTGCTTTCTTCAAAACAAATAACTAATTCGTGGAATTATTTTGTATTCTCTGATAAAAATTTATCACAAATCATTGGAAAATAGGTGTAAATCTGTTCAAAAGTCAACTTGAGAAAATAAGTAGATATGAAAAATTGTAGGTTTTATTGCGATAAAACTTGATTTACAAAAAAAAAAATAGAAACATATAGTTGTCAAGCTGCAATAAAACCGAAAATAAAATGTCATAAAAGTAAAACAGTAAGTGCATTAAATCCGCAATGTCAAGCTGGAGATAATGAGAGTTGAAAAATTCAGGCCATTAATTGAAGTGATTGTACATGTGTCATTACTCATGGTAATTGAAATACGTGTCATTACTCATGCATTTCATTTCAATTAAAAGTATACTTGTTAAGCAGAAATTTAAGCTTTCAGACATAATAATTTTAAGAAATTCTTAAAATTATTAAGCTTCTTAAATTTTAAGAAATTTGGAAAAGGCTTGTCAGAAAATTTGAGTAATACAAAATTATATAATAGCTACGTTTTTACTCTGAAGTAGCGAGAACGGATATCTTTGATGGAGAATTTATAAGAATCTCGTGAATTCCAATTCACTAGAAATGATGTCAATTAGTTTGGTAAAATTAAAAGTACCAATAAAGATTAAATATAACAGAAAGCGGAATTAATGCTGTTGGTTAAGAAATATTCTACGTTTATTTTAAATTAACTGCTTAAATCAAATCATCTAATTTTACTTCACCATTTGATGGACTCTTCTATTGTAATGCATAATCCGTTTGTCGAATACAAAACGAATTAGAAAAAAAGTTTAATGCAGGGGGAGTATGTTTCTCACATAATGAATCCGTTTTTAATTAAATGCTGGAATGGAATGAAGATGCCGATAGAATAACTATCCCATTGAAATTGAAACCAGCTTTCACTCTGGGAATTTACCAAAAAGAAGCAGAATGAATTCAGCGTTTTGATGGGAAATGAATTAGAGGAAGAAGGGAGAAGTTAAATAACACAATTTACCAAAATTTCGATCTGACATATACCATTTATTAATTTTTAAACATTATAAAATGACTGGGAACTATCCTTTTGAAGCGAATGAATTTAAAGATCAGTTAATATTTTTGAAAAAAATCTGTATCAGGAACATTTTATTTGCCTCAAGGATTGGAAATACTTATTCAAGGCAATAAACCGATTTTGACATTTCTTTAAATGGAATCCATTTATTATAAACCCTTATAATAAACAAAAAAATCGGAAAAAAAGGATTTTAGTTTTAAAAATATTTCTCAAGCTAGCTGTCCAAAGCTAGTCCAATCAATGAAATTTTAACGAGGGAATTAAAAGTAATTGTGCATTGATAACTAACAACGAGTCTATTGAATTATCGCAAACTTTCAAGATTTTTTTTTCTTTCGGGAATCGCTATTTATAGTATTCGCTCTGTACAGGCTGCATTTTTATCCGAGTCTGCATTTATTTGTTCACTGTAGAGTTTCAAATCCCAAGTCATTTTGCGAATTCGATGGTGATCAGGTATCAAAATTCAGTTGCTGGCACAGCCACCAATAATCTTTACAAACTAAAATTCTGAGTCAGCACATCTCCTGATGCAGAATCAAAATAGTTTTGATTCTGCATCAGTTATTTTAATGGCGTTAAAATAAATGTAAGTAGCACGCCATGAATTCCTATAAAGATTTGAATACCTATAAACTAGCATTCGAATTAACCAATATCGGATGATCCGACTATCAACATTTCGAAATTTCCTGCATGTAGGGAAAATAATTGAGTACTATCCTATTGATTTTGCTTGGTACTCAAGGTTTCAAAGATCGATATCCACGTTTATAGCATTTACTTTACTAGTTTGTGAAAGTCTGGGTTTCGAGATTGCAAGTTAAATTACTAATGTTCTTTGAATGTTAGTATTTGGAATGCGAAAGGTTCGTATTACGAGACCCGAGTTGCATTGGTATTCGATTTGGCTTTAGGCACAAGAGCCCACGATGACTGCTTTCGAGCAGCATTAAGTTATTTTCTAAACTGACTGCAGTGCTGGTTGCAATTTTTCTATAATGTGATAAGAAAATGCTTCTAGGAAATATTCAAGATACATTTTAAATCCTTCTTTCTCAAAATTAGTTACCAGATGGCATTATAATTCGAGAATATTCTAAGGGAAGTATTGAAACAATATCTGGAAACACAATTTAAAATGACAGGCCTTGAAAATGTTGATTCCAAGTTCAAAGAAAACTTATGAACTAGGGTAAATAGACTAATAGAATAGATGGACCGATTACACCCCACAGGAAGACTGGTATCAATCGAAAAGTTCCAATAGACATTTTAAAATTTATTTTTGTCAGCATTGGTAACGATCTGGACAACTGATGGATAATTTATGATTCTCGTCTATTATGTTTCATCTTAAACCAACTGTATATAAAATACACGAATTTTAGATTTGACATGATTAAGGTAAGAATTTAAAATATCTTGCTGAAAAGCACGTTAAAATCGATTAGTTGCGTGATTATACATATGCCATCAATCCTTTGGATGCCTTGCAGTTGTGGTTTTTTTTAATATAATTCTATTCATAGCAGAAATTCAATTTCATAGTTAAATATTTTGTCACTTTGGTCTATTAAATTGACCAACTGACTATAGCAACATCCATCGGCAAGGATTCTACTCGATGCATGTTTATTGTATCCGCACAAAAAAAAGTACCATCTTTCCCATAAGAACTAATTCAAAGTAAGGGAGGTATCTTTATCACTAAGACCGCCATTAAATAAATATCAGTGACTATCTTATTCGTTATGGCTTCCAGTATAATACAAGCAGGGTTTGTTTGTTAATCGGATATGAGGAAGGAGACTCTGAGGAGTGGGATATTTCATAGAAGTCTTGAAATCGGAAAATCAGTTGTCACTTCGGTATATAGGTGTGGGCTTTTTTTAGACTGCGCTTAGGTTTTCAGAAAACATTCTCAAATGATGCATAAGGATGCAAATTATTTAATTTCGCAGTTTAATTATATTAATTAGATGAATAATATTGTGCGTGTGTATGAAAACTCATACCTCTCAATTGCGAGGGAACAAAAATTACTGAGCCTATCCTGAGATAGAGCGTGCTCAGTGTTTTTCTCCAATATAGGTTACATTCGAACCGCGTCATTTTTAAATTCAAAATAATTAAAATAAATTCATAATTTAACTTTTGACTATCGTCACTGTGCAATTACTCTTCAGAGTGTTCCGGGATAGAATTGCAACGTACTCAAATGCCATTAGAGAAATTTTTGTTTAAAAAAAAGAATTTTTGCAAGCTTCAGTTATCATTTAAATAGTTCAGTTATCATATATAGTTTACTACTTTTTAATTTAATTTTATTTATGTAATTCATTTTTCAAATGAAAAATTTATCATCATTCACATTTAAAGTAAATAAAAATACATGATTTCTGTACAGTTTTTAATCGTTATTTAATCACCTAATTTAATTTTTTTGTTGAATAGATGTCCAGAAAAACTTTGAAAATCCAATTTAGAAATTCAGACAGTATTTATTCAGTATAAATTCAGACAGTATTCAGACAGTATTTCGCAAAAAGACAAGCCTAGATTTAAGGGGGTTATTCACCAGCAACAGTTGACAAATTGCCCATCTCTTTATCATGTGATGTCTTCTCCATAGAAAATATTTCACTTGATGGTCAAGTAGCCTTCCACTTAGATACTGTTTGCGTAATAGGGACAAAGAGCATTTATTATGTACTCAAACAAAACCTTTTTCTTTGCTATTGTTATTTTAAAAGAAATTATTAGCATTGGGTTTCAGGGCAATCATTTGAATTATGTTGTATGGTAGTTTCATGTATGATGATATTTTCCAAACTTTGCCCACTTAAGGTCCCAAAAATGGCATGTTTTCTGAAAGTTGATTTAATTTAATAACTAATTCTGTTCGAATTTTCGTGAAAACGGGAAAGAAGATTTAAGCTCTAGAGCGCATTTAATAGTTGGCGGAGTTTCTAAACTTAACTGTTTTAGAGCTTAATATGATGCAAAAGAAAAACGAATTACTAGTAATAAACTAGCACCTGCTAGCACTTGCTTCAGAATAACATTTGCGTCCGTAAAATGTATAAGATCATTAAAAAAAATGCTTCGGCCGTTGAGAAGTCACAGCTTTCTACTATTATTTGGAATAGTTTTTCGAAGCCCTTGATATTTACTGTTCAGTTTAAACTTCCGCTTTCATGAAACTATGAAATATCGCCTTTTTAAACAAATCCGTTTATTTAAATAAGTCTTGCATCGAGATTAACTTGGAGGTGAAATAATATGCAAAGAAACTCCGGGCGCTTCTCTGTATAAATTACGCCATTTGGGAAGATATACCGCTTCCGATTAAAGCCTCCGCCGATAAAAGAAGAGAAAAGATGAGCAAGGATATTAGTCGAGTTAAATCAAAGAAGAAGAATTCGTCTCACGCATCTCTCAGCATCATCTCCCTCAAACAAATCAGGCTCCGTCACACTTCAAACAAAAGCTTTGAAGATAAATAAATAAATTGTTCGCCTGTTTCAAGTAGCTATTAGCCCCGTTTCGAATTCGAGACTTAATTAAAATCATGGGCCTGCTCATATTTCAAACCACTAATTAAACATTCCGCGAGTATTCTACATTGAAATCAACCAATGGAAAGACAACCCTCTGGAATGAGATTTTTCCTCGTTCGTTCTCGTCTTGGAACGGTACTAGGCGGGAGTGGAATTGGAACGATGAGCAGAAAATGGCCGTCGTCGATTTGAGAGGGGAAATTTCGTCGTCAAGGTGTGATGGTTATCGTGATTAAGTTTCCTCCGGCGTTTTAGAAGGTTTAGAGATAATTAATTGGGCGCGGAAAGAGGTGAGGCCCCACGAAAATGAGAAAAATTAGCGCTCCCCAATTTCGCACAATGGATTGGCCATTTGCTGATTGCTTATTTAATAAGTACAATTGTTCAAGCAATCGATCGCAGGTTTCGATTAAAAAGGGTTCTTAAAACAAACTTAGATTTACAAAAGTTAAATAAGGAGTAAATCATCAAATGAAGGAAAATGAGTGAGTTATTTTAGTGCAATTTTTATTGAATTTACAATATTAATAGATTAAAAAAAAATTGTAATCAATACCTCAAGTACCGCCTCAGGAAAAAACTTCTTTCAGATATTTCCTTAAAAGATAATAATAAAGAAATGTACTTGCAATTATATGGGATTGTGAAGAGGAAATCATAGTGAATTTCTTTCCATTTTAAAGGTAAGAACATTTTTCAAAAAATATCATGATTACTCATCTTAATGCGCTAAAAACAAGAATTATGATGCATTAATTGCAATTTTACAAATAATAATCCTTCACCGATTTCGGTGATGGACTTGCTATTGCCGATTGTCACTTTCATAAGTATCCTTCACTCATGTGCATTCCAATCACTTACTGATATGCAATGAAGTAAGTTGGAATAAAAAGACTCTTAAAGTGTAATGTTTTTATTGAATAAGAAAATCTGAAATTGGAGGTAGAAATCGAATTATTTTGTTCAATTTTGAATAATGCCATGATTAACGAGAAAAGCTGAAATTTAAAAGAATGTAGTTGAGTTCATGATTCAAAAAGGGAAGAATCGCAGTGATAATCAAAGGGGGGGGGTATTTTTAATTGATGCCCATCCAACTATAAAGTTAAAAATTATCGCAACCTCTGAGTTCAAAAGACTTTCCCCCAAATAAAAAGGTCTTGAGAGAAGATACTCTAAAAGATGAAAAAATTTTAATAAATATTTACAATAATTTTCAAGTTATTCAAAA
>JAPMOR010046952.1:301624-346234 GCA_026543865.1 Argiope aurantia | reverse complement strand
AAAATTATATTTGAAATCAGGGATTAGTTCAGAATCACTTATTTAAATAAATATAATATGCTTAAAGCTATTCAGATATTGAAATTTTCATTTAAATGACTCTTAAAATCTGAAATCCGCCAATAAGTTGCTCATCATTCTATATATATTTTAATAAATGGTAATTCACAAAATCTCCAAGACACTTAATATTGATTGATATGGAAAAGGAAAATTCGAATTTTTAAAAATTGAAAGAAAATCACCCTGGAAAATGTGTACTTCAATCAATTGGTTTTATCAATCGCCTAAAATATCGCCCACACTGAGCCTGAATCCGTTGGCAGGGAATGGTTGGCGATCTATATGCAACTCGGGGTACCAAACGAACGGTTGCCACCTAACACTATAAAATCTGTCGTTTCAAATGTAATATACTTTAACACAAAGGCCGGAGCTGCACAAAAGCCACTTGAAACGACGGAAGGCTACCAATCCTATCAGCGGTAACCATGGCAACGCCTAAACGGATCAAGCGCGTCAACTTCTGTCACTAGCCATATAAAGGTTTAGACGGAAACCCGTGAGTCTTTTCAAACGATTTTGGGTGTTATCTCGAAGTGAAGCTAAAAGTGCCCTTGTTGCAGGTTTTTCGGAAGATGGGAATTGATAAAAACGAGCGCCAACTGTTAAACTTTTGAAAAAGGAATGATCTTTAAAGAGGTGAAGAATGCCTCTTTGTTTGAATGGAATTCTTTTCAGAAGGTAGAAAATTCTGATTGCTGTCTGTCTTGGGGTAATTCAAGCTCAAATGCTGGAAAAAAAATCCCGAATTCGTTTTATGTGGATAGAAATTCTTGGGGAATTCTCAAGAACGAATTTATTTCTCTATCAGTTATTTTAGCTTACATAAAATTTAGAAGCGGATTGACTGCTTTTCAAATTTAGAGATTTCGTTCTTTTCGTTACTTAAATTAATCTAATTGTTTGAACATAAACTTACTCTCCAGAATTCTGGAATAGGCAGTGGGAAGCACTAAATAACACATCTTAAATTTTCTGCCATGTTAACTTAGTTGCCTTAGGATTTTAAGGAATAATATTAGCCTTTTTCAGCAACTAGTTGTTTGCCCACCATCTTAGGAAATTAACGTCACAAATAGTCCTTCAAATATCATATAAATTTCATATCAAATGGGGCCATTCTCGCAACAATCGTTCATTTCCGAGAGATATTATAAAGCATCACTTCGTTGTATATTCTCTATAACTTTATAGACAAGAAGGCCAACCATTTGACTTGTTTCATTCAAAATTTGTCAATAATTTATATTTTAGATACTAAACCTGTGTACGAAATATTAATTGTCTATCTTTTTTTTCGTTTCGTAGTTAACGAATTCACTTTATACGAACAGCAGGACGGATGGGTTTCTTCAATGTGGCTTTTATTATAAATTTAATGGATTTCTACAAATTGAGTTTAAAACCTTCATACCAAATTTCGTCCGTCCAGCTCAAAGCGTTTTTGAGTTATCGCGTTCACTTGCGAACTCATAGGTAGACGGCTTCTCAGGGGCGCACCTTCTTCAGGTGTGAAGGGCTTCACGACCTCGAGATACCTTAGTGATCTGGTATGCCTTCCAGATTCTTCTCCTCTCCGTCTTCTGCTTTCTGCTGTCGTTTTTCCTTCCCTTGACGGCAAGCGTGGGACTCTCCATGAGAAGATGTCGCCACTCTGTTTGCTTCTTGTTTCTCATGGTCAGCCAAAATATCCACGATATGGCCGAGCGTGGCGACCCATTAGACGGGTGGTGCACTGTGATCCCCGGTGTATCAATCGGCCGGTAGCTATCATCCCGAATTGTTAGTCTGCTAGGAAACAAGTGAAGGAGTCACTTCTTGGGCTTGGCATTAATGGTGGACACTGTGCCTTTGGGTGACTCCCAGCATATAGTTACCGATTAGTACTATGATAAGTACCGAGGCTGGAAGCATCTAGAGCCGGTGTCTGCCATTCCTTGTTGGACTCCGTCGTGGGCTGTGCCGGTGAGCCTGAATTTCTAGCAATGTCGTATGGACAAACGAAAATCTGTTCCCTTAAATGGGCAACAAATTGTTTCGAACAATTTAATGATAGTTATCTTTCCATCCTTTTTTCTCGTGACAAGAATTTCCAATACGAATAAGATTTTTCATTCGGTATCTCTTTTCTTAGTTGAGAAAAGCATAACTGGTAATATCGGAAAAGTAAAATGCACCAAAAAACTTTGTTCCTGAGACTTTCTAGTGGAAGTTCAGTCCCGGAAAAAATCACAACAAGTAATGAAATTGAAGAGATTTGCTGATATCCAAACCACTGTTTCTCTCATGTTTCTTTAACCCTTTCTAGGGTCGTGGGAAGTATCCTTCCCACCAAATTTATCAATCTTTGTATGAAATTATGTAGGTTGGCATAATTTCTGACAAATTTTTTTAGTAAGTCAAACTTAGATGCTTCAGTTCTTTATCTCATACAAAATGATGTGTCTTGATTTGTTACTTATCTATTAATTAACCAAATTAATTAATTAATCAAATTAAATTTATCAAATAAGCTAAACGAATCCCTTTTCTTATTCTAATTTCAAGCCAAAAATATTTTAACATAAAATGACTACAAAAAAATGGCCCTTTAAAGTGTTAAATACCTCCAAGGAGGAATTGTTTAATGTTGAAGTGGAAGAAATCCACAAAGAATTGAAAAGTCAAGGACTGAGTCATTTAAGACGTATATCAATACGGAGAGATGGCGAACTTCATAAGACAAGGCATTTGATTTTGACATTTAGTTTTACAAAAATGCTAGAGTATATTAAAGCTGGCTATATGCGTCTTCCAGTAAGACCGTATATCCCCAACCCACTTCGTAGTTTCAAATGTCAACGGTTTGGGCATTCTAAAACTTTTCGCTCCACTGACCACTGACCACTGACCTACGCCCATTGTGTAGATGTCGGTCATGACAGTGCTCAATGCACCTCTGGAGAAAAGTGTGTAAACTGAAAAGATGCACACACCTCGTATTATAGAAATTATCCAACGTGGTTGCTTGAAAAAGCAGTAATTAGCACAAAAATAAAAAAAAAATTTAGATATCTTACACCGCAGCTCGAAAACTTGTTCAATCCCAAACTCCTACAGGTACTAGCTATGCTTCCATAGCCTAGAAAAAGCTAAGCAGTCAAAATCTTTTGATACATCGAATGGTTCTTTGGCTTTAGATAAATCCCCAAAATAAGCTCTAGTTCTAATTCACCTCAACTGTGTTCTACTCAGAATGAAAATGCTTCCGTTTCAGTTTGTGACATTGCATCAATTTCACGGGATTTGTCTGATTTTCAGTTAGTAACAAATATATATATATATATGAAAAAAACCCTGAAGTCCGCAGTTGAAAACCAAAATGAATCAATGCCGGAAAAATCCAAATTTCGGGTAACCTCGCCTTCGCAGGTTTCGAATTCTGCTCCTACACTGGCAAACAAATCTTCTGCTTCAACATATGTGGCAAATCATTCAAAAGCTATACATAAAAGTGATTCTTTACCAACTTCCTCTATTTCTGAATGTATATCGAAAGACAGCAATTCCAGCAACAAAAGTGACAATGATATCGGGGTCGTTCATGGCTGAAGACTCTATAGACTATGACCCAAATGAAACTATTGATGAAACTTCCCCTGTTGTTGATCGGCAAGAATAGCCAGCAGTTATCTTTAAAACCCTTACTTCAACCGATAATCTTACTGTTAAAGAAAACTTAAGAAACAGCCCATTTCATTGGGTCAATTTTAAAACTTTTCATCCTAAGGCAATTACCACCACTGTTTATGACAAGTACACATAGAAGTATCATGTCAAAAGATTACAATGAATTTCTTTCCCCAATTTTGATATCATTATTTTCCTTTTGATTTTTTAATATTTTTAACAATTTCTTGAATTTTTTTATCTTGTTGTTAGCTTATTTTGCATATATTTTTTCATATGTTGGATTTTATATCATTTATATGATTGATATTTTATTCATAGGTTTGTAAATACTTTCCATTTTTACCATTTGATTGGCGCAGTTTAGCCAAACATGGCTCTTGTGCCATTAAACCTCAACCAACCATATGTAGACGGGCATAATGTCCAAAATGTATTCTTTGAACTTAGGACGATTTGATAATGGAAGAGTTCGAATTTTTTCACGATTATAACATTTTTTCTTTGTATACTTCTTTTACAAGAAACTTATAAAAGATATGAAAAAATTAAATAAAAATATAATCTTTAGTAGTGAACAAAAACAGTAATAAACTATTTTTATTATTTAAAACATGACCGTTGAGGCAAAATCATTAGTAGCAATACAATATAATATAATAAGAAGAAAATGAGATATACATTTGAAGTTTAAAATACATTACGAATTTGACTTCGATTGTAATTTTCTTAGAGTATTTCTCTTCATTTCCAAAGCTTGTTTGTTTTTACGTAATTATTTTCCAGAAAAAATACTGAGTGCAGCATTAGACAAAGTAAATATTCTTTCGTATTATTAAATTAATTCAGACTATTTAAATTTTATTTTCAAAATTTCTCAGTAAAAACAAAAACAAAAAAAATTAGATGTTTATTTTCCAAGACAATAAAAACAAAATATAATATCTTCAATTTATTTTTACTTCTTACTCGAAGTAAACGCCTACTTCAGAAATATCTTCAAACCGAAATAAGAGCTAAAACCTTGTACTTTCAAAATTTCATTATTTCAAGGCAGTCTATACTCCGTAACCCGGGTTATTCAAAACAATTGCAGCTGCAAATAATTTCTTTCAAATGACGATAGAATGAAAAAAAAATTAAGAAATAGAAAAGGAAGTTTTTTTGTATATTTTGTTTCGTATGCATGTGGTTGTCCATTTTACACTGAACCCAATGAATCCTATTCGCAGATATTTAAGCATATTCGATAGCACGCATGCTTGCTTTACATAAGACATTAACCTACGTCTTTCCATTGCATTGCAATGTGTCTGGGCTCATCTTTCTTAAGGAGAAACTGGGAACGCACACAGAATGCTTCACATCTCAATGAAATGGCATGCCCATGAAACACATTTCAATTCGTGCAATTATGAGGTAAGCAATGTTCGAAGCATTTGTAATTTTTGTCCTATTTATTTCTTCCTATTTTTGTTTGCAAGGAAATTGTATGCATTTGCAACTGGTGCGAATGCTTTGAATAGCCCTCATTTCTACTGTCCTGTGTCAGTGCATTAGTAAAAGTTGATTTGAAAGATCTTTATATTATTTCCCAATAATATCATCTAAAATAAGAGGGTGTGCACTTATCTGAAAACCGAAATGCCATCACACGTTTATACACTTAAAATCCCTCACACAATTTCCATCCATCTGCTTCTCGCCAGTTACAGAACTGTTCAGACAACCTCATCAGCACCGAATGCCCTTTCAGAAACTCCACTTTACACGCACCTCATGCACAAATAATGATCGACCCCTCCTTCGTCCTAATTCAGCCCGGGGGCCTCAGTGATTTGCTGCTCATCTGTAGGGCCCGGGGCCAGGCACCCCACCACTCGATAACTCCATGGAACGGAAATACGACTTGATATGGTCACGTGACGCACCTGGAATCGGACTGTAGGAGGGAAGAGGGAGTGTTAATTGGAAATTTTCTAGTCTAAATGTCGGAATAGTTTCACGTTCATTAGGCTCAGCCAATGGGGAGCCGATGAAGAGGAAGGGTTGAGTTGTTGATGGAAGCTATTAGAACACTTCCTGGAACTCGGATTCCAATGAAGGTTCGCTCTTTCCCAGTTAGCTTTGAATTCGGGAATGGTTTAATATACTTACAGCCGGTGGATGGACCTTTTGGATGCTCATTTGCTTAAGGTTATATTGGAATTAATTGAAATTGTTGAATGCGATTCGAATGAAACGATTTTTTTTCTAAGTTATTGACAGAAAGAAATATTCTATTAGTCTATTAACAAGCAAATCCCATTAAAACCTATTTGCTTTAACGTATCAACGGCCTACCATAGAATTCTATATGAATTTGATTCAATCATTTCACTGAAACCTGAGAAAAATTTACTATATTTTTCCTTATCACATTACTTTGTGTATTAATAGTGATACATATCTCTTTCTTGTCACATTTTTAGACTTTTGCTCTTTAGCTCACAATATAATACCTATTATTTTAAATAACAAAATTTTTAAAGAGCACTCAAAGAATCAAAAGACAAATTCAAAACCAAAAATCGTTTTCAGAGCTCACAAAAAGTTTCGAATTCAATTTCCAAAACCTCGGGTCAGAAATAGTCAGTAATTAAGTAAGTATTTATATTCAGCATATTGAATCTCGTTTTAGGTTTCAGTTTCTGTATTCACGCATTCTTCTCGGATAATCTGCTAATTATATGAAATCCATTTTTACTATCCAATTTTCGTCTATCTGCTTCTTTTCCTGTGGTTGAAATAAATTGTTTATTTTGATTACGTTACTAAGAGAAAGATTTTAAATATTTATTGTTTCAAGCAGGGAATCAATGAAAATGTGTTACGTTAAATGTTTAAAGGCAAGAAGTTGATTTTCTTAATATCTTTCTCATCCATCACCAATTGATTAATTCCATGGTTGCATAGAATACAGTTTAGCTCAACAGATGGAGCTACCGTTATCGGAATAATGTATTACTTAAGATACGACAATGAATTAAGTAATGGCTAGGGAATATTTAATGTGTTTTCCTTCAATTATGAACGCGTTTGTTGGCCGAGGAACTAGATTTTTTTTTCACAACATGAAAAAATATTTCTCTTGCTCATCGAAATGAAGCATGACTCTTTCGAGCTTAATCGGATATATTATATCCGCTATAAAGTTCCTATTAATCCATCTTGGAAGAATTAATATTGCAAAAAAAAAGAAAAATGTTGTTCTCTCGTCTGACAGTTGTAAATCGTTACTTCACTCAATTTTTTTATCAAACACTCTGTTTAGATGATTTCAGAACTATCAATGGTTAAAATGAAAAGTTCAATTCTTGTTCCATAACAAAAATACCCTATTTTAATCCCATTTTTCCCAGAGCAGTGTTGTTTCTCTTACGATTTTCATCCAATCGCATCTAGTGCCATAAGATGGCACTAGATGCGTAAGATGGAAAATGACGTTGCTAGAAAATAAAATTTTAGAAATCCTGTTAGTAATACGAGATAACGAAAATATGAGATTGCTCCGAGATTTTCTTTACCCAATTTTGTAATCTTTTCAAAAATTCTAGGCATCTTGTAGATATATAAAATGTTAACATCTACACTATAACTTTTTCTTTAGAATCGCTCTATCTACTTGGTGGTTGTATTTATCATTGCTATGATTTATTTATTCGATTCTCTCTAATAAGATAATGTAAATAATTATTATTTTGAAGCCTTCATTCGGAAACATCAATGAACCTAAATTTGTTGGTTGTAAACAACTGCAGTGAGCTTATACAGTTAGAATTGCAGTCATATTATTAAATATGACCCAGCATAGCGATCCTGCATTCTGGCATAGAAGAATCGACAAAAGAAGAACTTTCATTTAGAGATTTAAATTCGCATTTTCATTTAATCCCATAATGGTGGTTAAATCAGATGCAAAGCTGACTGAACTGAAAACTCTTCCGAGGAGAAAAAATAGAAATGTTTGATGATCGTCATTGCAGGGAAAAATAAAGCTCACAAGATTTCAAAAAAAAAAATGTATTATACGATTCTGAAAGCAAATGGGTCGATATTTGTATTCTACTTTTTAAATTCAGAAACATTAAGAGTGGAATATAATAATCTGCTTGAAAATACAAAATTATTAAAAGGTCAAGTGAAGACCTCCAGTTTGAAAAAATGGTGAAAGCAAGGTAAGATTTTCGGGGGTTCCTATTACATGGAATGGGTGAAATTCAAATTGAAAGCACGAATAGACCAACTTTCATTGTTTCAAGGAATATTTTAAGTTTGAATGAGTATAGAAAAACAATTCCTATCCAGCTTTTAAAAAATTCTCTATTTCGAAATGTAAATTTCGTATCAGTACTGCTTTACAGATTGAATTAAAATATTTTTAATGATGATTCCTCCAGTCTAAGTTTGAAAATCAAAATCCCAGCTTCATGGATTACTAAATATAAGCTTACAGAATTTGATGGTGGCATTAAAAATGGAGGTGACTTAAAAAAATGATTTAAGAACTATTTTTAAATGATAATTAGAGATTGTTCTATTTGTAATATACTCTATAAAGCAAAACTAAAGCTGCCGGATCTCTTGTAAACATATTTTATTTGATTTTGTAGACATTTTTAATGAAATTTTTAATTTAAAATAATTGAGGAAAAATATTTGCTTGTCAATTTCCATATTTTGATTATTTTAAAGCTTGAAGAATTTCGTAGTGAATCGTATGAAGACATCGGCAATTTAATGAATGTTAGAAATAAAAGCAGAAGAGGTTTACGTTTATTGATTGAACTCATGGTGGATAGATTTTCAGTTAATGATTTCAAAGACCTCAATGTTTTGCCTTTCTTTATTTTTTGCTTACATATTTTACACTGTAAACTATTGTAATTATTCATAGCATATTAATTGTTATAGCAATTAAATTTCTTTCCGAATTGCTTTAAATCATTTTAGGTAGTTTCTTTCCTTTCTAATTTCACGATAACCTCTGAAAAGCTCAGTTTTCGCAATATGAACGATTGTAAGAAATCTGCGGTTTTCCGCAATTTACTGGAAAGCAAAATAAATGTGCAATTGAACAAATAAATGTATTTTAATCTCTAATTTTTATATTTTATTAACTAAGATATTGAAGACAAAAAATATGCAATCGCCGTTCCCAACAAAATGTTAAATGAACTCTCTTATTAAATCTCTTGTAAGAAAAATTAAATATCTTCCTATGTTATAAAAGAATTAGATAATAATTCTCAAAATTAACAATGCTAGTTATTGCAACGCAGAAAGAAAAAGAATAAAATGCGTACAAAAGTTTTGAAAGGCAGAAATATTTGTTCGTTTTTGAAATAAATCATTACAATATATTTGAAACAAACAATATTTAAAATATTTGCGCATATTCCCCGTCCAAGAAAGCTTTTATTTTCAAATAAAATAGTAAAATATCGATAAAAAAAGCTAAAGAACATTACAGTCTTCTGATTCGCCGATAGGCACTATTATTCTCCTAACTGAACTAGAGCGACATGCTTCGAAAAAGCTCTATCGCAAAAGAATAAAGGAGAGAAAAAAATTTGCCATCGTGTTTGGTATTCATTTCATGACGATGGTAGAATAAAGGCGATTTGTCATCCTTGATAGTATTCTTTAAAGAAGGAAAAAGAAAAGGAAAATGGAAAGAAAATGGCGGGGAACTGAACCCTCCAAGACATAAAATGATTTTTTTTTACCCTCGCCTTGTGTTAATGCTATAAAAAGGTTTACAAAGAAAATGATGGCATTGCTTTAAATCCTCGAAAGCTATTTGTCACAGCAAAATAGCATTGTATTTTTGCAGTTGAGACACGTATCCAAAAACAACAATGCCTATATTCGGGCTTGTGAATATTAATATAATGAGGGATATACTGCTTCTGCATTGTCCAGACTTGAAACTTCTTTCATTTGTTGCAGAACCAAGATTCCCAGAATCGGTTATTCGAAGTGAATCCTTGCTTTTGGTGATACCACTGAAATCGGTTAAATAAATGGCCATCGAGATCTTTAATTCAGTTTTTCGATAGCTCTGTACGATATCACAATAATAAATCTCCAACGGAAGGCATTTATTTTCATACTTAGAGCATGGAGCTTCGAATAGACTTGAGTCGACAAATCTTGCCAGTAGATGGAAGAGATTGTTTGGGAAGAAGGCTTAAAGTAAACGATGATAAACTGGAACATGAAAGAAACGTTATTTTTTCTCTGTGACTGAAATCAGTGGGTATTTTTTAAAGCAAAGACATTGATTGAAAACTATAGAGTATATCAATACACATTAAAGATTTATAAAAATTATTTTACTGAAATCTAATGTTATGGTATAAAAAAGGATTTTTTTTTCTTGTTTATTCGACATTTCGAGCCAAGTAAGTACTTAATAACACATTGGCTTCCTCTGACGTCATCTTATCTATGCTTGTATTTCGCATCGTCTATCTAATTAGATGAGATACTATAGTTAAGAGATAGTAAAGAAGGGATCAACAAGTTGAGTAGAAGGCATGAATCATAGACCTGGGCGATGACAGCAAATGCTGAGCTGAAGTTCCGCTGAGTTTAATATTTAATGTTTTATAGATTGCTTTGTAAACTACAATATGATTATTTGAAAAAATAATAATCTGTTAGAATGATTAGTTCAATTTAGCAATATTAAAGTCAAATCATGAATCAATAAGAAGGTGGAATTGAGAAGTCTCGAATTCTGAGCAGCAGTATTCTGATGACGACCTGTTAGAATGAAAGGAGATGTAACATTATTTAGCACATTAAGTGCCATGACAGACACCGGTGATTGACAATGAATTTTCCGTTTGAACCACGTCAGTCATTGCTGACTAACAGCATACTTTGATTTTATGCCACATTAGTCACTGTTGACTAACATTATAATTTTCTTTCCGACCATATTAATCACTATTGACTGATGATATACATTTAAAAAATACATTCTCATATTAAATTTTAATTTGAAGATCATGAAATAATGCACTTAAATGCAATGTAATTGCAACTTGGCATAGCTGTATGGTCTCAGCAAATGAAAGAAATTGGATATTGTTGCATAGATGGAAAGATCAACACAATACGCTTGGCGCGTATTGTGTTAAATTGTTTTTTAACCACCAAATTTAATTGTTTAATTGTTTTTTAACCAGCTAGTGAAATATAAGAATGACCATCCAGTGATACAAGAAGATATCTGATTATGTAGTGAAGAAGTTTGGGGTCAAGAATATTGGCTCAAAACGATGTCTGGATCATTTAGCAATCTTTAAAATAAAAAAAAAGGCCCACTCTGATATAGAAATCCTACATCTTCAAAAATGAATTTTAATATAGTAGGCAAGTCTGTTTTCTAACTGTACTGAAATATTGACGAGTTTTCCTTTACATTGATCATTCTCATCGTTAAAATGAATTAATGAATAAAACTTTATTATGAATGATTTTAATTTAATTATTTTTATTTTGGCTGTTGTTTGGAGGTGAGATTAAACTCTTTATTACAAAAATTCAGTTCTTTTCATTTATTTTTCATGGAGACGTCTTCTTGTTTTCTGCTTAAAGCCATGAATAGAGCTGGCGCAAAAGAGAAAATCTGTAAAAGTAGTTTTCTTACTTCAAAAGTCATATACAGGCAAAAGCATCTTTACAAATGTGATCAAGATTGCATCCCAACGTTTAAAGCTGGTGGGTTAATTTTGTAGATTGCAAAATGATGTGTGTGAGAGGGGAAAAAAGGAGAAAAATATGAAAAGAAAGGTTAAATCTGCTATTTTCTCACTTTTTTTAAACTGCATTTTTGATATTGTTTTCATTGATTCCCTTTGTGTTTTTAAGAACTTTCTGTAATATATATCAAATAAGTAATGTAGACAAAGACCTGAAGATTTTGTTTTGCGGTATTTTCAAGAATAATTAATTTTGCGGTACCTGAACTTATTCAAATTCAAATGAAGTATAGTTTACATTTAAAAATCTTTTCCTTTGAATTTTTAAAAATATTATTTCGTGATTGAAGATCGATGTGACTTAGTGCTTCTTTTTAAATTCGGTTGATTGATTCATAAGTCAACAGTCGCGACTGACTCTGTATTAAAGAATTTTGATTTTGTTAAGATATTTTCTATCTTTTCAACTAATTTGTTTCAAATGCTTTTTAAATTTAATTTTCGTACATTGAGTTGCCAGGTTATTATGTCTACTTAACTCTTGCACGTAGATCGGTCATAATTCCATGTTGTTGCCAATAAAGATCTAAACAACTGCAAAAAAGGATTGCATCGGTTTCACTGTGTTGTTTGGGAAGAAACAGACTATAAACCTGATTTAACCGAGTTTGAACAGAGGATGATTTTAGATACTCGAAGTGTCGGAATCAGTATATGAGTAAAACGGCTGCACTTGTGAAGTGTCCGAGAGCAGTAGTTTTTAATGTCACAAAGAGTAGATTACAAATTAGAAAATTGTATTGTAGATTGGGAAAGGGTCATGTGGTCCGATGAATTGCATTTTCAATCATGCCATGCAGATGGCATGGTGCGAATAGGGGGAAAACAGCATGACATCATAACTTCCAATTTCATTGTTACAACACTTGAAGCTGGTGGAGACAACATTATAATTTGAGGGATGTTTTCTTATCATTGTATGGGTTATTGATTATTGTGGAACAACGTCTGAATGCCCAAGAGTATTTAAATGTTATTACAGATCAAATACATCCTATTATGTCAATGTTGTACTCGGCCGATCGTAAATACTTTCAAGAGGACAAATGCTTCCTGTCATTGTCCACAGATAGTCGAAAGAGATTCGCCTGACTCAGTTGGCCATCTCAACCGGATTCAGAATTTGTGGGATAACATCAAATAGGGATTAGACAACTGGATCCAGTACCATCAAAACTTAAAGAATTAGAAAGTGCTTAAGTCGAATATGGTTTCAAATTCTTCATACCACCTATCAACCACTCATAGAGTCCATGCCAAGATGAACCCATGCAGTATTAAGGGCAATAGATGGTGCAACATCGTGTTGAAGAGGTGGTCAAAATAAGTTGGCCACTCAATCTATAGTAAAAACAACCCTCTTGAAAGTGCATCGTATCCAAATGTATTATTATTCGTACTTCAATTTTTAACAATATTCTTAGTTAAAAGTTTTTAAATAATTCGAATGAAAAGCAAATCTTCCTATATTACATAATTCATTTTTGTTTTTTGAATTTTTGTAGTGCCTTTCTTTTTTGTTAAAAAACTAAGATTACCATAGAATCTTGAATAAAACAATAATTTTGCTCTTTATAAGAATCAAACACTAAGTAGATGTTATTATTACACAGAAATCAACAAAGTAAGAAATGATATAATATTTATATTTATTATTTGGTCAGTAAGATGAGTAAATCAAATCCCCGAAAATGATTTATAATAATTAACAAATCACCCATTGCGTAGCGTTATTTTATTTAATTAACACCTTCATTGATTAAAATTCAGAAAATGATACTTTGTCCTAAAAAACAGCGATCTCTCTTTTTTTAAAAAGAAGATCGGGTAAATTTAGTTATCAGAGCATCTGGTGTTAATTTCGGTAATTTTGTTATTCCCAAGAATCTGAAATCGGTGCCACCATGAAAATAGTTTTCATTCCTTTTCTTTTGATACGTATGAACACATAAAGCAAATATTAATGGCGATGACTCTCAATAAGCTCTTTAGGAAAAATACAATGAGAAGCCATATCTTTAAAGACAGTCTTGCTTACTATAATTCTAAATTAATTTATTGATGCTAGTTTTCTCCACAGTTCTTATTAATTTGAAATGCAAGCACTTCTTTATTATCTAAATCAGTACAGCTAATCAGTATTAAACCAATTACCCTGATAAATAAACTATGCTCTAATTTATATGTGAAAGAATTGGCCTGATAAAAAGTGAAGTTAACTTTCATGAACCATTACCTTTGTTATTACCCTTAACTCCACTGTTAAGATAATGATTTCCAGAACAGGAAGAGATATTTTTCTTATTATTCCCAAAGGAATAATCAACCGAATAAAACAAAACTGGTTCATCAGAGCAAACATTTAAATCGGATTGGGTCTCTCTTGCTTCAGTTTCTGTGATAAGTTACCAAATAAGCGATTTCGCACTGGAAATTGATTGATAGCACTGAAGCAGAAAAAAGTATCGTAAAGTCGTGTTTTACCGTTTTGTAATTAGCTCTCCTGTCGTAATGCCGCTAATGCAAAAACAAAGAAAGAAAGAAAATAGTACAATAAATAAATAAATAAAATACCGATCACAGTCGCTAGAGACTTTTTTTGTTGCCAGATGCCAAAAAGTTAGAGAGGGAAAAGAAGGCGAGCTAATAAATAAGTGATCTCATCCGCAAACGAATACTCATTTAGTTTCCTTCCGATGGCAGCGCAAAGTGAAGATCGTCTGCTACATATAGATTAAGTAATTACTGATAAAATAACGAAGTTTTCATGGTTGGATCTCAAATAACAAACGAATGGCTTTATCATGTGTTACGTAACGACATACTTTTCTGAGTAATTTGTTTGTCTGTTGTTTCGCACGCAGTGTGTCTGATAATATTTCGAATATTTATGCCAAACGAAACATAAATTATCATTGGAAATGAATGCTCTTTTTCTCGATGAGATATTACCATTAAGAATTATTTCATTTCACATTTATCTATGAATGAAACATAATATTGTTTTTCATTCAATAAAGAAACCATGCGAGGAAAATTTATGTAAACACAGAAAATTGTTGCAACTGTAAGGAAAAAATAAAATTATTTATTTAATTGAATGGTGGATAAAATGATCCTTTACAAAAGATCTTATCTCATATGATAAAAAGAATTATGTTTGAACTAATAAATCTATAATTTATTTTTTCTATGATTTACACTATTTCCTATGGTACTCACAAATAATGACAAGGCATGATCGAGTTAAGAGCGATTGGATTGAATTTTCTTATGGAAAAAATACTCACATATATTTTTTGTTCACTTTTATTTAGTTGTATTTTTTTAATATTTGTACGTAAACGTTGAATTTTGTGTTTTATTTTTCTCAACTCTTGGTGTACTACATTTTTCAAACATTTATTCACTTTAATGTATCCGATGTCAGTACACTATTTTAAAATATTCAGAATATAATTATTACTTCATCGATTCATTTATTTCTAATTCTATCCTGGTGTCATCTGAATGCATGATTCTGTTTTTGTTAATGACATTCACATGAACATATGTCAGGTGAATGTCATCATTCTCATTGTTGCTTGGTGCGTATCGGAAATATTTGCTAAATATCATCATTTCTCACGCACATCGGCAAATGTCGACATTTGTGAAACGAATGCTACTTCTCTGGCTGTTTCTTCTCGACTTCTCGTTTGGTTTCTCGCCAGAAAAGATCTGTACTTGTCGACATACACCGGTGATGGCTCGAATGCATAAGAATACCAGACGGGCGTGGTCTCCCCAAAACTTTCTCGCATACTTTCTCAAAACGATTCATTTGTGTTTTAGATGCATTTTTTCTCAACCGATTGCAAACAAAATTGGGCAGAGAACTCCAATTGCAGTCACAAAATCACATTCCCAATTTGATAAATTTAAAGCATTGTGTTTTTGAGTTATCGCGTCTACGTGTTTCTGAAAGTACAGATCCGAAATCGTTGTTGGATCCGGCTCAAAATTTTGCGGGTGTCTACAACAAAATTAAATCTATGTACCGAATTTAATCCATATAGCTCTCCTCGTAAAAAATAATTAAAATAAAATTATTTATATTTTTTCAAAAATAAAGTTGCCTTTTAAAAAGTTTTTATTTAATTTATTCTGGATAAAATGTATTATACATTATTTTTTTTGCCAAGTTTCTCCCGTCATCAGTTAAATGATTTTTACAAACTCCGATTGAAAGCGGGCAAAGAAACGAGAAGGAGATCCATTCATGCTTACTCGATTAATTTTAAATGTGCTCCGCAGTTTAATTTATAAATCGATTTCATCGGAGACAGAAATGTTAAGAGGTCGTAAACCGATGTGCAGGCGAATAATGTAATACTGCCTTTTTATTTATCATGAATGCGTGAAATTATACGTACAAATTTTATTTCTATATGCGAATGTCAGAATGTTATCAAGTATGAAATATAATAATGCATAATTAATACATCAAAGCAGCTCAAAGTAATGAATGCCATTAGTAACGAAAAAAGTCAGAGAAAAAAAAAATTCAAGATAAAATATGAATACCTGATATTCAAAACTAGTTACTAAAGAAACAAAAGAAAATTATGAAAAAATTCTTAAGCTTCAAATTCCAAACTTGGTGCTTTTTCTTGGAAAACCCTCATTGACTTGTAATTATTTTTGCGATCGAAATATAAGTAATCATCTCTGAATAGTTCTTTTATATCCATACAAATAGCAATAAATGTAGTTTTAATATGTTTTTGTAAAAAATATTTAAGCAAGATCTCATTTTTTTCAAAAATATTTACTTATATCTCGTTGTAATGCATGTTTATATTATAATATCATAGTTAATTTCCTTTTATTCGTATTAAAAATTATTTGAAAAGTTTAATTATGTACCGACCAGTGGTGTGTCCGATAATTGAACTATGCAAAAATGAATAATTCAATTCTTAAAAAGGATTTATTAATTGTTGAGCAGAAATTTAAAAATATGTTAAATCAAATTTACAATAAATCTGGGATTTGATTGTAATTTTATTTTTAAAAATATCTACTCTTCTATTGAAAAGTCTTTTTAAATATTAGAAAACTAATAACACGTTTTAAAATAAAATTTTTCATTTTGTAAATCAAAAGTAAAAGTGATTAATAATAACCTATCCATTAATAATGGAATCTATATTTTTAAAGTTCGAGTAAAAATATAACTTTATTATAATTTCTGGCGCATTGTTACAAAGAATAATTCCAATGTTGGAGCATTAAATTTTCAACGTATGCAACAACGACTTTCTCGTTTCAGTAAATACACTTTAAGGAAAGAAACAAAACTAACGATCGCAAGTTATGTTGATTTGTGAGAGAAGTTCTCAATCTTCCCTGTCATTTGCTAAAATAGAGAATCTAATCAAAAGCAGGAAACTTTTTCCCACGTTCTTTTCCTTTAATTCCCTTGCCTCTCAAAAGACAGTTCAAACTAGAATTTTCTGCAATTTTCCCGCTTGGACTTTTCATTTACCTTGGTTATTTATTTGCTAAGGGACAGAAAGTTTATTATAATCAGTTCCCCCATTAATTTTGACTCACGGCTGTTTACGATTGAAAGTTGTTCTCTATCACTGAGTCGGATGTGTTCACAAGCTCCAGAGAAAATCGTTTGCTCGTTTTTAATCTCCTTGAAAGCTGGAATTTCGATTCTGCTGAGTGGCAACGATCGGTTTCTTTATTCACCTTGTCGTTAGCAGTCCGCCGCTTTTTTTCTTTATGGACTGAGGAGAGTATACTTTTTTCACCGGGCTCTTTCAAAAGATTTTTTTTTCCTGTTGCTTTGAAATTTAAAATAGAACTGCGGTCGAGACAGGAAGAATAAAAATGCATAAAAAAGTTCGATATTTGCTACCGCAACAAGTTCAGAACTTTGATGGCGTTAATTTAATTTTGAACTAAAAGTTTTGATGCTTTTCCTTCTTGTTTCGTGTGTTTTTTTCTCCGTCTTTTTTTTATTTCCGATTTTTATGAAATCTATCAAAATTCTTGAATGCTTTTTCTAAATGAAACTGGAAAAATCTTAAAATTATTTTTCGAAATTAGATTTTTATCCTATCTGAAACTTCAAAAAATGTGTGCATGATTATTTTGATGAAAAAGTTCTCTTTAGCCTTTAGCTTTGAATGCATTTTGAATGAATGCATTTGAAATGAAATGCATTTTTAATATTCTGCTTTAATAATTGAAGACTTTTAAGGTATTTAATGTTTAGAAACTAAGCAATCTAATTTTAAGTTTCTTCAGAAACTGTCAATAGTTATAAAAATAATTCTAAAACTTGTATGTACCACTATAAAAATGGAAGTATGAGTTATAGATACTAGTAAAGAGCAAAAGAATATTTTAATAAAAAACACACTTTCATTAATGCGCTAGAAAGTAAAAATCATATTAAATTGTTTCTGCAATTTAAGCTTTAATTTCTAATTTATTAATATACATATTAGGGCAGCGATTCTCAACCTGTGGGGCGCGAGAATATCCAAAAGAAAATATTATTTTAAAAAATTGATTAACTGACTGAAAGGAAAGCACACATGCACATAGAAAATTAAATACATTTCGACATATTTAATAACTTATTAAAGTAAAACAACTTACTAAATCAAAACATACTAAATTAAAAACAAATTTAATAATTGTTAGTGACTTCCTTGGGCCTGTCTTGCAGAGCAAAGTTTTTAGAAGGAAGGCCTAGTATTACAAATAGCCACTCTCAGTTCTGTTTCTATATTTTGTTTTCAAAGAAGCCACAGCAGAAAATCCAGTTTCACAAAAGTAGGATGTTGAATGGTAATAGAATGTGAAATGTTCTCGTTTTTAGTGCAGAAAAATAATTCTTACTACTGCCCAAATTCAAATAGTGATTTATTACTAAATTGTCTTTTAGTTTCGCCACTTGTCATGAAGTCTATAAATTTTTCTTCCTGATCAATTGAGAGTCCTTCGGGAGTCTTATGAAATGGATCCCTAATCCACTCGCTATCAGTTTGTCGTCAGTATGAAAATACATTTTAAAATTCTTTGCCAGCATGGCTAAATGATTTTCAATGGTTACAAAAACAACTTTTACATGTTCTTCTTCAGTTTTAGTACAATCAACCACATTTACAAACTTTGTTAGGTTTTTTGCTTTAAATTTCTGCTCCACAATTCCAATTTTCTACAAAAAGCATTAACTTTATCACTCGTATCCAACATATGTGTATTTGTTCCTTGGAGTTGAAGATTCAAGTTATTTAATTTCTCTAATATTGTTTGTTTGTTTGAATGAGGGGGATTTAGGGATTTTTAGCTACAAAGGCTATCATCCCAGCGTTCAACAATATCTCCAATTAATAAATGTCAAAAAATATCAAGTGTTGAAGGAAAATATGGAGAGATAGTTTATCTGCAAATGCTTTGCTCGCGAGTTGTTCGAAATTACAGGCTGAAAGAGAGTTGAGGCCCAACTTCGACCAGAGGCAACGTCTGATGCTTGAGTATTTTCGGCAGTGCAGTAAGATATGATCCAAATTATTCAAAGATTGGCATGTTTCGCAATTTGGTTGATTCGATGGTTAAAACGATGTAGAAGGCCAGGTGTAATCAGTGTTTTGGTAGAAATTCTAGCGCAAATGATGTCTTCTCTTCTATTTCTTGTCCATTTAGCAATATTTTTTATGTCTGGAATTTCTCCAAGAATTTCATAATATTTGTTCTGTCTATAGCTGTCTGTTGTTTTTCTTTTTGAGATTTGTTTGATGCGTGAGGTGATGTCTTCCGATGCGATCCATTCAATGCATGGGCTGATTTCTGTTACTGATTTTGCGATCAAGTCCGCTTTTTCATTCCATAAAATTGTCGAATGCCCTGGGATCCATAGAAAAGTAATATGTTGGTTAATCTGAGATTTTTCCACAATTTTATGAATAATGGATGGGGATTTATATGAAAATTTTTGAAGTGCTGTAAGAACTGAAAGACTATCTTTAAGAAGAAGTAAATGTTTCTCAGGAACGAAAAGATAGTCCAGAGCCTGGCAAACTGCAAGAGCTTCAGCTGTAAAAATTGAATTGATGTTGTGGGTTTTAAAAGCAAAATGAGACAGATCCGAAATGCCGGCGATTGAAGTTAACTTTTGCGATTTCGATGCATCAGTTACGATTATGAAACATTGTTTGAAATCCTTTTGTAGCATTTCTTGAAAACTTCCATTAATAGCTGAGTGTGGGAGAGATTTGTTTTGAAAAGGGTATTTTGAAATAATAATACATTAAATTTTCTCTTGGAAGTTCCAAAAAATGTTGATCAGAAATAATGCGATTCCAATTAATGTTTAGATCAGAAAAAATCTTATCCAGAAAAATTTTGTCCTGTTCAATAAGAGAAAGATTGAAATGTTCTAAATCTAATTTGTAGATGGCGGAGAAGGAACTGATAGAAATCTGCGTAATGAGAAATTTCAAGGATAAACGTTAGATTTTTTTTCACTGAGAATTTCCTGATTGGAGATGTAAAGGAGAGCTTTATTTGGTGTCCACTCTGGAACACCAAGTGCAATACGAAATGCTTTGGTCTGAATAATATTACATGCTTTCATGTGAGTTTCTGGAATTTTGTTGATAATTTGACAGGCGTAAAAGAATAAGCTGCAAATGCTATTGTCTGTGATTGTGATTAAATCTTTTCTTCTTGGGAAAATGTTTATATGCAAAACCCTTTAATGCGTTCATTTTTTTAAAGCTTTATTTTTAATTTTATTGAAGATCCATCTGTTTTGATTTCTTTTTGAAAAAGGAATTCCGAGGAATGTAATTGAGTTTTTCCGTTGGATGTTCGTTCCTGCTAGTGAGATATTTGGGTGGATAAAATTAATTTTGTTTGAAAGATCAGCTATGTAACTTTTCTCTGCATTAACTGAAAGCTTCCGATAAGTACACCATTGATGTACGTTTTCCATTGTTTTTTGTAATTTCTTAGTGATAAGTTCAATAGACTGGTGCGAGCAAAAAATAAATACGTCGTCCGCAAACAATCAACTTCATTTTCAAGAGTTTCAAAAAAATCCAATTCCAAGCATTTATATATCAATCCGTCAATATAAACCGAAACATAAGCTTTTGCGATGTCGAGACTAATACCAATGAAGTGTTTTTTTTCCCCTCTTTGCTTCTGAAATGCTGTAATATAATGAGTATGGGGCTGCCCTATTGTCCTTGTATTGTAAAAAAACCAAATTGTTTTGGATGAAATTTTTTGTACTTTGTAAGAAAATCTCTTGCATAAGATACGTTCAAAGATTTTGGGGAAAAAAAAAACAGATGTTAGAGCCATTGGCCTACATGATGTTATCTGAAGCTTGTCTTTAATTGGTTTTGGAATGGGAATAATAAGTGCATGTTTCCATGTTTTGGAAACATATGCTGTGTTAAAAATCTGTTAAAATAATTGAAGAATGTAATAATTTGCATTTTTGTTAAGTTTTTTGAAAAAGGATGCGGGAATATTGTATTCCCGCATTCTTTATTGTTTGTAAAAGGATTGGGGTAGTTGGTTTTGATTTTTTAATTGTGAATTGTAATTCTTCCATTTGTAGTGCTCCGTTTAATTCGCTTTCCTGATTGTCCGTAAACTGGATTGGTAATGGTTCGTGAGAACTGGAATTTTTGGCATAAAATTCTGCGAACAGATTACTTTGCACGAATGGGTTTGTTATAAAAGAATTTTTAACAGAAATGGTGTTGAAGGAGTTATTATCTTCATATTGCTGATTCAGTTTTCTTAATATAGAATAAAATAAACGAGGATTTCTTGCGATATTACATAATTTATCCCAAAATTTTTGTTTTGCTTGTTTACTATAAAATTTGAATCTGCTTGCAAATTTTTTGTGAAGAATCCAAAATTTAGTTGATATGCATCTTAATTCGTTCTTCCGATATGTGATTTTAAGGTTGTAAAGTTTGTGACAGGTTTTATACCCTTTCTGAAATGTTTGATGAAACTGAGTCTAGGTTAAGATTTGTATCTTCAAAAATTTTTTCCGATTGAAATAGAATAGATTGCCATTTAATTTCTCTGAGGAACCTTTATTTGTTGTGTAAAACTTTGCAGGGGAAAATTATGGGGAAATGGTCGCTGTCAAGTGATGATTCAGCAACAAAACAATCTGAGTTACAGAAGAGTGATTTGGAACAAAGGGTAAGATCCAGAAGTGATTGGTTACCTGCAGGAGTAATGTGCGTCGGGTTCGAAGTATTTAAAATGACAAAATTTGAATCCGTTAGCCAATCGACAAAATTGCTGCTGAGTCTGGAAGAAGTGGTTGATCCCCAAAAAGGGTGATGTAAATTATAGTCACCAAAGATGAACGTTGGTTCTGAAAGTGAGTTAAAAAAGGTTCCGAAAATTTCAATGTCAAAACCTGTAGGATCGTAAATGTTAACTATACAAAAGTTTAGAGAAAGTATGATTTTAACGGTGAGGATTTCCACGTCCGAATTTTGAGGTACATCGGAAGGGATTATGTATGCCGACAAATGATCGGGGATTCCAATGAAAAGGCCCCCTCCCAGTCTGCCTTCTCTGTGAGATCTAAAAAACCTTTTTTTATAGAAACTAAAGTCACCTTCTGCATAAAGAAAAGTTTCTTGAAAAATCCAGAAATCTGAAATTGAGAAGGGGAGAATACCAAGCCATATTTTTTTATTCCTAACACTACGGCAATTCCACTGAACAAAACGCATCCTAATAGATTAAACCAACAGAAAAGGAAAAATCAATCTGCAAACTCTGCAAGAGGTCAACCAAACACCGGGTGACGTACACACACACACACACACACACAAACCCAAGCATTTGGGAAAGATAAAACTGAAGCAGTGCTTTGTAAAGAAGATAAACAAATAACAAGCAGTAAAACGGGAGAGGAACAGAAAACAGCAAAAAGAAAACAAAGCGCAAAAAAAGATTATTAATCCGAAGTCCCAGCAGGGCCACCAGCGTCCCATTGCATGGGTTGACTAGTAGAAGAACTAGCGAAGTTCTTCGAAGCATTAAGTAAAGTTTTTTCTTCCTGGATGGAGATTTAATTTTTTCACCTTTGTCAATCACATGAATTAACTTTTGCACCATAAACTCGACCGTCTTCTGAAATATTTCCAATAGCGCATTGAAATGTTGCTCCCTCTTTTTGTTGATGTTTTGAATGTCGGATTCCATTTTCTCGTTTAAAGAGCTTTCAAAGTCAATGGGTTCCGTGTTCGATCTAGTAACAGTCGCATAAGTTGTATTAGATGATGCATTAAATATGCGTCGTGCTTTCCCCGTAGTGAGGTGGTTTCGACATTTTAGATCCAAAATGTGTTGTTCTTTGACGTACAAGGGACATGCTTTAGATGTTGCTGCATGAGAACCTTGACAATGAATGCATTTAACTGGGTTTTGACAATTTCCAACGTGTTCTGTTCCACATAATTGGCAAACTTGGTCTTTCGAACATATCCTAGATGGGTGTAGGAAACTGCAACATATTGAACACTGTCTAGGCCTATCGATAAAAGGTCGAATTTTCTGGATTGTAAGCCAAAGTTTAACTGAATCTGGAAGGGAAGTACCCTGAATTGTTACGAGAATTGGGGGAGTTGGTTGTGTCGAATTTTGTTTGACAAAAAGTCCCATCTCTCTGATTTCAATATCATTCAACTTTCGCAGTTCGTCTGCAACTTCTTTGAGTGGAACACATGTGGGCATATCAATAAGCAGAAATCTAGAAGTAACTCCTTCCCAAATAACGCTTGAAGTAACCTGAGTGTCGTTAATCTGTTCTAAGCTAAGAAGTTGTTTTGCGCATCCCGGATCCTTTGTAGTAAAAATTAGTTTCCCTTGTCGGGTAAATCTCATGTTCATGATATTTGAGTGCCTGTCGATATTTTGCTTTATGAAAGTTTGCATCAGAATGGGGTTTGTACGCGGTATTTGAGAAGAAGCATTCGCATTAGAAAAAACAACGTTAATTTCCTCGTAATGTTTTTGACCTAAATTGAGCACAAGGTCCTTGGCAGGTTTTTCATTCAAAAAATAAATGTCAGTCATTTGAGGCATCGTGTTGAAGGCGAGAGATTCAGAATTCCGTTGAAAGGATTCATCACTAAAGTTTTGCACTGAAACAAATGTGCGACTCAGCTTGCAATGAAGAAAAAATCCCCAAAATATAAAGGAACAATCTTACCTCGGACAAATTGAACTAAGCAGAGTAGAAATATGAGGAGAAACAAAAAATAAACCTGGTCTAAACTTGAGAGTAAGATGCAAAAAAAAAATCTACCGTAAAGTATTTCTAAACGCAACTACGCTTTTTTATAAACAAAAGACCGTTATATCATTCAAATCAAAATGCTGTTTTTCTTCTCGAATATTTCACCCAAGTATCTCAATTTCATCACAAATAAACTATCGCGAAAATTATCGGCCTCCTGTCTGTTTTTATCTTCTAGAAAAATGGCGATTTCTTCTCTTAATTCATAAACACGTCACAAAAATTTCCCACGTGATGACCATCTTGCCTCGCAATAAAACAGTAACGCTGAATGTACTGAACCCATGTCTTTGTAAAGTGCGGAAAAGATTCTCGATTTCAGGGGTCTCATTTTTATATAATTTACTACGGTTACAACCATAGTTAACACAATATTCAGACATTTCTTTCGAAACCAAAGTTTCTCTATGGATCATGCAATTTGTCCAGATGCACAGAGGTGATTTTTGTTTTACAAATTCTTGCATACCTTGGAATCTTCCGGACATTGAACGAGCACCATCGGTGCATATTCCGACGCAATTTTTCCATTCTGTGTTTGCCTCGTTCATAAAATCATTTAAAATAGCAAATAATGTGAGCGCTGATGTTTTGTATTCTATTGGTTTGCAGAAAAGTAGTTCTTCTACTACTGACATATTATTACAAATTCGAACATAGGCATTTAAATGAGCATCTTTATTACTATCTACTTTATTACTATTACAATTATTATTATCTGTTGTTTCGTCCAGCTGTATTGAAAATAATTTGTCACACAACTTCTAGAAAAGCTGACACTGTACATCTTCAGCTATATCGCCAATTCGACGGGCAACAGTATCATTAGAAAGAGGTATGGCCTGAAATTGTTTTGAAAAATTATCTCCAAATATACTTTCTACCATCTCAATTGCTGCTGGCAAAATAAGCTCTTCACCAATGGTGTGAGGTTTTTTACATCTGGATATTTTATATGAACTTTGTAAGATGTAATTAAAGCTTTTTTTATTCACAGACAAAGTTTCTTTCAAAAATGACTTTTGCTTTTTATATGATTTTAATTTTAGTTAGAGGAATTTTCTGGATTTGTTGACGTACTCACTATGAAGCGTTTCCGAATGTCGTTTAAGTTTATTAGGTTTCATGCTGTATGCGGCCAATATTTTTGAGAAAATGATACACAGGGACCTTTCTTCCTCATTTACTGGTACTAGTAAACCCAAAATTTAAGTATTCTTGAGAATATTTCCTTGATTTTATTTTCGGAACCACGCCCGTCTGTGTACTTGTTGATGCTTGTCTATCGTCTAAACTTGCTTACTTCCGCTTAATAATTTATTCATGAGTCTGCATAAATCTGCTTCCGTGAATATTTAATATGGTGAATTGCAATTAACATGAAAATATATATAACATACAAATTCACGATAGATTCGATAACGAGAAAAGGATCGACTCGAATGAGACTGGCTGGAATTGAAACTAGCCTTATCGAATATTTTCCTTCTTGCTATGAGAAAACATTTGCTCAGCGCGTGCTCAAGACGGCATCGGTCGTCTGGATTCCCTTTCACAAACATAACTTATTTTTTTACTTTAGTTTAGTCATGCTTCTGTTTTATTTCTTTTATTATTCGAAAAAATGTATTCCCAGTTTCTAAATTTAGCTCACCCCGTCTAGGTTAACTTTCATTGACGAATTTTTATACTTTCATATTTTTTTAACGTTATCTCCCTGTTTGGCTTTCATTTCAAATACAATATTTAAAATTTCTCCGCTTTCATTTGCTTCATCTGTTCACCGCTCCCTTGTCCAAAATGCAAGATGTGGTTTCTCGCCAACGTTGGCACGCTTTTACTCTTGTTTTGGCAGTTAGTTAAAAAAATAATTTAAAAACAGAATCCAAAATATTAAATGTATATATTATAGTTGCAAACATTTTATTGTAAGCGAGGGTGGTGGTGAAAATTATGATTGAAAACTGGGCCGCGAATACTGAAAGGTTGAGAAACGCTGTATTAGGGAATCTTTAGATACTTTTTTTCTCAAATTCTCTGCCAGTTAGTATCACTTGATCAGGTCAAAATTTCATTAAATGAATCGATTATTTTCATCAAAACAAATAAGTGTTCAAAATATCAAAACTCAAGCACATCGTCAGATAAAAAAATCGTATTATAAATTTCAGTCTTTACAGTAATAAACGTATCAATTTAAATATTAAGATCAAATAAATGAATTAATCGTGTCCTATTATGATTGATTTAAATGACGATTAATGAGAGAGTTGAATTCATGTTAGCTCTTCCATTTTATAGCATTATTTACATTAATAATTTAACTATCATTCATGATTTGACCTAAAGGATAACATTATTGACAGCTAAAATGAATATTATTAGAAATACTTTATATTTATCTTCATTGATTGCAGAGAATTCATATTTCCAGGGAGATAAAACTACTACACAAATATCCGAATATGAAGATAGGCGATTTGTTTTTATCAATGAATATTGCAAAGATAAATGTGGAAGTAATTTGAAGATCCATCTTTTTTTAAATTGCAGTTTATATTCAAGCAGGCAAAATCAATAATAATACCAGTCAAGCTTCAAGAAATAACCGTCACTTCTTTGTAATTGAATTTTCATGTGCACTTCTATAAGATGTTTACTCTTTCTTAAATTCGAATTTCATTTCTTTTGCAAATTTTATATTCAGCATTTTGGCTGTTATTTGCATATTTCTTTTAATTATTTCTCTTAAATTGAATACTAACAGAGTTGTTTGTAGTTTCAGAGAAGTTTTTCTCGTACTAGTCGCTTTTGACGACCCATTTATCTAGACCATCTAGTTTATTTATTTTCTAAGCTGCTAAACTAATAATATAGATTACACTTTTTTTAAAATTCGACTTGCTATTTGATGAGACTGAGAAAGGAATCAGTCTACTTCAAATATCTATCTACTTCAAATTACTGCGCAATTCAAACTTAAAAGTGCATGCATGCACTACGAAATAAAAGAGGAAGAGAATATCACACTTTGAAATTAAAGTCCAAGAAGAAAATCTTAAAAATACTTTATTTTAGCAGTGATAAAAGCGTGCAATTGAATGTTTTCAAGAATAAATTTGAATTTTGTCGCAACATTAAAAATATATTTTAGATTATGTTTCAAATTTTGAAAAAAATTTGATGTCTGTACGGACATGAAATTGATACAAAAGTAATTTTTGAGTTTTATGATAATTTTTAAAAAAATAATTTTTTGTGAAATAATAGTTTAGGAGGATATGAGCATCAATTTTCATGCACAAGGCATTACATACACAAGCGATTATCTAACGGGAGAAGGCTATGCCAGATTTCGTGATGGATTAAGCCTTCTGCTTGAAGCTTTATTTATTTTTTGTTTGCCAATTTAACATTTTTTACATCTACTTTCTTTGCTTTTGTGAATTAGCGAGCTCTCTTCCAGATATTTCTAACGATATTTTGCGGTTTCGTTAATTAACTGAATGAAACGTTGAATTGTCTGGTTTAGAAAGTTTTTAATAAAATCTGAAACGTTCGCTTGCCGATTAATTAACTTTTGACTAGTTCCCCTTCGATAATAAGCAATAATGTGATTTCTGCACCACATTAGAGTTTTATATATATAATTATTATTCATTGAATTTAAATCAATCAAATATTCAATAACAGAGACACGAATGAAATTTTCAAATCAAGCATCTAATTCAAATTTAATATAATAAATAATTAGAGAACTTCGATATATAAATATTGATAAGGCCTTCATATATTATCCTTGGATTTAATTTGAGGTTGGCCTATATGAACCTGATCTATATACTGATCAATATATGTCTTATAAATTGCAAAATATTTTTTAAGCAAAATTTAAGCTTTATTAAAAATTAAGCCTTTCAATTTTATTCTGCAATGATAGAGGGAAAAGAAATTACTTTAGCTGAATGAGTATTCAACTGCAGCGAAAATCTTAACTAATCTTGTATGAATATGTCTAATAAAATTCCCGTTGGCAAAAACTTTGAAAAACCAGCTCTCCCTTGCCTCCAAGATTTTCCAAGGATTAATACACATCGTCTTACCGCTGCCCTTGGGGCCAAACTGCACCAAAGGGAAATTAAAGCGGGTCACACTTTTCAAAGTATGCCATCCACCCTCCTATATATCTTTATTTGCTGCAGGTTCGCGCAGGAGGCGCAGGAAACGGTGACAGTATTTGTGCTGTAGCTGTAAAGATTGGAGTAAGTCCTTTGGTGATGGTGTTCTCGGACCTATGGCTAGGTTACGGTTGCCGGGAAATGTGCCCACGGGAAATGTTTAGAGACTTGATATGGCTTCACCGATCCAACTAATCACGGAGAATAGTGGGTTTCAGTTCCAATCTAGTCGGATGGAAAACTATCAAAGGAAGCGTTTCAAAGAGACATTTCGGGAAGCCTGGAGAAGTTTTGAATATTTGGATGACATTTTCAGCGAGACAACTGCGTGAAGGAAATTCTGGAGATGCTCTCAAACTGTTTTGAAATCTCCTTATTTATTGGCTGCGTGAGAAGTACATAAATAGAGCGAGTATAACAATTTTTAAGGGAATCTGATGCATTTAGGAGTTGTTTAATTTAAATTTCAAATAAAATTACAATTATGTTTGTGAATATAACTAAAAATTGCACGATATTTCACACAGGAAATTTTGGGAATGAACTTTATTCCAAAGTATGGATTCAATTCATCCAAATTTAATGCACACTCTGTTTTTTTCCGCTCCAATTTGAAACTATATATGAAAAATAATCGTTTTCAAAACAGCGTTTGACATATGCTATGTGAATTTATTTTCTTTCTGTTAAAATATGTTAAATGTTAAAAAATGTTATATGTTATATTAAAAAAAATTCTTTTCAAAGTATATCTGACTTACCTTTTATAAAATACTTCTGTCAAATAGATTATCACAAGTATTCTTCTCAAGAAGTGAACAACAGCGACGCCACATTTGCATGTATCAGGATATATTTCGAGATCAATTTAAATCAAAATGAAATGTCGAATTCATTGGTTTGGTTTAGTTATATTAATTTCTCGTTTTAAAACAACACTAGGGCTATTTTGGGGTGGTCCTACGTAGTTTTGGACCGCGGTCAGATGACGAGGATTTTATTGCATATCTAAACATGTTACCGCTGTTTAGATATTAATTTTAAATAAGATATTATTTTTGTAAGTGAATTTATGTTCATTCTAATAATAGAAACTTTCACTATTTTTCTATTTTATAAACTTTTAATGTGAAGGATCAATAAATATCATACAACATTAAAGTCTGCTTTTATTTCAAACACAGTATAACTTATAATACTAATACGGAATAAAAAAAAATATTTATATTATAAAATTTTTATTTATATAATATTTTATAATATATCTTCGAAAATATTTAAATAGTTTATTGTCAGTGCAAACGCAGAAATATGCACCATTTCCGATCTATAGTTCATCAAATAGTTAATTTAAAACTGTTTACAAATTTCTATTTTCACAAGCATAAAGAAGATAAACAAGAAGAGTACGAGAAATCCCTTTTGTTTTGAATCTAGATTAAAATAAAATCGTCGAAAGTTGAATCGCATGGAATTAGTTGTATGACTAGGGATTGCAATACCGGGATACCTAATACCGATATTTTGAGTCTTTTGTAAAGTTTAAGTACCGGTTTTTCGGTATTTACTAGAAATTTTTAAAATTGTCTCCTCCATATGTTCAGGTATCGCGAACATAGCAAAATAGTATGCGTTTTTGTTTTCATGTCTCCCTAACGGGCGAAAGGAATTAGCTAATGAATGGCTTAATTAATTGCTTCAATCTAAATTAGCGAAACATGGATTATCCCTGAAAGAAGATATTGTATCCATAACGACTGATGGAGCAACAGTTATGAAAAAAGTAGAAAGTTGATTGGTGCAAATCAGCAGTTGTGCTATGCATATGGAATTCAATTAGGAGTAATAGATGTATTATACCAAAAAAATAAAGAACAGAAGAATCCAAATACTGTGGACATAGAAACTTCGGATTCCGACTTTGAAGAGAGTAAGAGTGAGAGTGATATTGACAATGAAGATAATGACAATGTAATTGTTGAAGAAGATATTGTTAATGAGGATGAAATATTGACCCATAAAAAATTGCTTCCTATAATTTATAAAGTTCGAAAAATTGTTAAGATATTTAAACGTTCCCCTATAAAAATGACATATTCCTAAAATATATACTAACTGAAAATAGAACAGAATATATGTTAATATTAGATTCTAAAACACGTTGGAATAGTTTACTCCTAATGATGGAACGATTTTTGAAACTGGGAAATCCAATCAAAAAAGCAATAATCAACTTAAACCTGTAATTAATTTTTCAGATAGTGAATTCGACTTAATATCCAGAACTATATCAGCTCTACTTGCAATAAAACTGACTATTGAGGCATTATGTTGGAGAGATAATTTATTAACAGCTAATGCAACAATAAATTTCATGTTGCAGTCACTGAAAGAACAGCACACATCACTATCTGAAGAATTATATATTACATTGAAAAATCTCACAAAAGAAAGGCATACCCAAATATAAAATGTCTTATGGTATTTACATAATTATAATGATTTTAAAAATGAAAATGAAAAAGAAGAAAACAAAATAACCAATTCAAATCTGATTAAGTTTAGAGTAAATTTTCTTAAAATTTTTTACCCACAAACCTATCCCCATTCGGAAGAATTCGGTTCAATTATCGAAGATTATGATGTCACTTCTGTCGATAGTGAAAAGGAATTGTCTCTTGAACAAAAATTAAAATTAGCGATAAATAAAATTTCAACGAACTAAAATACAATGCAGAAATCAGCTATATCCAAAACCATAAGACGGGAAATCGATTTATTTGAAGATGAGGGATTTAGAGGCAAATACTTGGAAAAAGTATATCGCGCATTGCTAACAGTAGTTTTCGACATCTGGTAATTTTTACACAAAATTACTTTTCAGGCTTAATGACAGTACAATGGATGCATTATGCTTTTTGAGATCACATTTCAAAAATTTGTAATAGTACCACAGACTGAATAGTGATATTTACACTTTTTTGTGATTTAATTAAATAAGATGTTTCTTTACTTTTTTGTGATTATATACTTTTATATTTTATAAGTTACAAATTATTTTTTGTGATATTTACACTCTCTAACAAAACTGGCAAATAAAAAAAAAGAAACACCTGTGTTTTCTTTCTTTTTCTAAAATTTCTAATACCGGTTTTGAAACCGGTATCCCGGTATTAAGATTTAAATAATACCGAATACCGGTATTGAAATTTTGGTCCGGGATTGCAATCCCTAGGTGTGACTGAAACGCAAACAATTCTTGAAAATTATCAGAAGCCAATCCAGAAATCTTTCTGCTTATAATTAAAATAATAGTCAAGCAGAGTTTGTATTCAAAGTATCAGTAAATCAACTGAAATTCTCATTCTTTGCAATAATGACTTTGTAAACGATAGAGAATCTGCTTTCTCCCATAAACTCACTATACTATAATAATGCTGCTTAAAAATTCAGAGTCAAATACGGTTTTCTCTTGCTGTAATGCTCTTGTTTGGTGTGAATGAACCCAAGCTTATCCTGTGCTTTATAGCAGACAAATAATAATACGCGAATAAACTTTCGCATGCGATTTTACCCAAATTGTAGATTTTTCACTCTCATTTTCAACGAGATTTGTCACAGGTATTATTTATATCTTTATACGCATGAACATGTTAAATCGGAAACACATTGAGACAGATGAATTAAAATTGGATTATGGTTTTTACAATCAGAAATGCATTTTTAAATAAAAGTATTGACAAAATCTGACGAAAAGTTGGATAGAAGTGAAGAAACTTTTTTTTTGGCAACACGCATTTATTATATTTTAGGAATTATATTTAAGGATCGATAACTACACTCATGTTCAAAATTAAGGTCACAAAAACGCTTTTCAAAGTAATTCTTAATGGATACCAGTAAAATTTAAACAAATTATATTTTATATATTGTGAAGGACCGGTAACACGATATTAACCTTTGTTGTGGGAAAAAATGTTGTTTAGCATTTGTTTTTGAGGAAATACTGAAATTTGACAGTTTAGGCATCTGGGATTTTTGCCTGCAATTTTGTGAATATTGCATTCAAACAAAAACATTTAACCTGTTTCCAGTGAGAATGAGTTCTCATAATTGTTTAGACGATTCCTTGAGATGAAGAGTCGTTGCCAGGCTTTAAGCTGGTTCAGTCTCAAGCGAAGATGGCTCGATGGTTACGAGTGGCACCGAAAGTGGTATCCAGGTTGTGGAATCAATTCCAAACAATTCGTACTGTAACCAGGAATGCCGGCCAAGGCCGTCGCGAAGCAATGACTCCTGCAAAGGATCGCTATTTGGCATGAAGCGCATAGGCTGACAACGGCTCCTCAACTTGCTCTTGACCTTGCTGCTGCGTCTGGGATAAGATTTTCCAGACAAACAGTATACAGACGTCTAGCAGAGAGGGTCCTTTATGCCCAGCGACCAATTGAGTGCGTCCCTTCGACGGCATCCAATAGAAAAGCCTGGTTGTTGTGGTGCCGAACACATCAGTCTTGGGCACAGCAAGAATGGTTACGTGTTCTTTTCAGTGATGAGTAGAGATTTATCAAACAGAGTGACACTCGTCGAATCTTCACCTGGAGAGAGAGAGGAGCTCGCTATCACCCCTCCTACGCAAAAGAAATCAACAGATTTGTTGGCAGAGGAATCCTTGTCTGGGGTGGCATAATGTTGGGCAGTCGTACACCACTGCACGTCTTTGATGCGGGTACTGTCAATGCACATCGCTATAGGGATGAGATCCTTGAAGCTTATGTGAGGTTGTCCGGGGGTGCTTTTGGCCCAAACTTCATGTTTATGGACGATAACGAGCGTCAATACAGAGCCCAGTTCGTTGACAATTTTTATCAGGAAGAGGATATTCTACGTATGAACTGGCCTTCGACGTCTTCGGATACAATCCTATTGAACAGGTTTGGGATGGTCTCGAAAGAGCCATTTCACAGCGTAACCCCTCTCCTAATACCCTCCAAGAGTTAAAAGCCGCGCTTTTGGAAGAATGGCCTTTGTTGCCTCAAGCACTTATTGACACCCTCATAAACAGTATGAAAGCTCGTTGTGAAGCAGGTATAGCAGTGCACGGTGGTCACACTCTATATTAGACAGGCTTTCCCCGAGATAAATGTTTTATCTCTGATTCATAATGTAACACTTTTTGATATACCGCGTTTCTTAATTCCCAATTAAGATCTTTTCCATGTTGTTATGAGTCTATGTTCTTTCTTCCATTGAAGTGTACCTCTGCGCCAAATTTCGTTGCAACACAGTGAATAGTTTTTCATTTTTCGCATATTTTATGTTTGTGACCTTAATTTTGGACAAGAGTGCATTTCCATACATTCAATTAAATTTCGATTTAAATCTAAACTCGTTTTTCGGAGTTTTCCAGATACTCCTGCCAACACACACTCTTACCGGTGTCAGCCACACACTCCCGCGCAACTGTTTCGCTCTCTCTTCACTTCATTTCCTTTTGACTTTCAGGCCAGAACAATTACTTGAAGGTTAGAAGCATGACAAAGTTCATGGTTTGTAAGCCTGTGTGCTTGCAGAAGAGTGTAAATGAAAACCAGCTGGAGTAGTCTCCTCAAAACTTTCCCGCATACTCTCTAATAAAAGAGTTATATCCCTCACCCGACATAAAATTGTCGACCTAGGGCATGGCCATGGACATCATGGCTGCTCTTTTATTTTCAAATGCGCGAGTTATGTCTTCACAGTATTTGAATGATCCGGTATATAATAACTATAGTATATAGTAAAGGACCTAAAAGATGTATGAAAGATTATGCCATTGGCAAATAATAATTATGAAAGAGCCATCCTTCTAGCTCTTTCGTAGGGATATGTTATATTGTGGCATTTTCGGTAAACCGAACAGACGGAATTCCTCTGAACGGATTTCGTATAAGATGTGTTAAAAATGACTGAATGTGATGTAAAGACAAAATATTATGAGCCTATCTCAGTGCGTTAAAAATTGTGATATTATTCACAATACACATGAGTAATATAGTAAAGAAATATATATTTGCACATGCCATTGACGAACAATAATTACAAAAGACCGATCTTAGGCATGAATATAGTGTTTTTGCTGAATCTAGAGCGTGATTTGTTGAGGGAGTTTTCCCCATTCGAAATCGAAGCAGAGCTATAATTGTAGTCACAGGGTAATATATTAAATTTCATGAGTTTTAACTTTTGCTTCTTTGAGCTCTCGTGTTTACATGCATAAGAAAGTACAGACAGATGGCCAACCCTTGGATAGATTTGATTCAAATATTCGATACGGATCTATATTACTGATGCTACACATCTATACCAAATTTCTTTTATTTGAATCGCCGTGTTTTTGAGTTATATTGCTTATTTATGTACGAAATATACATAGACAGATGGACATTCCCTTGACAAATTTAGTTCGAAATTCGATAACGATCTTTACTTTAATTGTTAAATTTATGCCCCAAATTGTATCTATCTACTCTCCTTTTTGGTAGTTATCTTGTTAACTAACAGCTAGTGAGGCAGACTTCCTTTGAATAGTTCTTCGTATAAAAATACGCAGAAATTTACAAATTTTGGGAAAACAACCACATACTAAATTTCACTCATTTAGCTCATGTTTTTGTGTGTGTGTGATTGTGTCTTGTACACACAAATACACAGACTTTTATTCAGAGAGGTTTGAAATGTATAGATTCGCAAAATCACCTTTAATCAACCGCAATATTCTTCCCATTCTTTACCTCGTATAAAAGAGATTAAAAATCAACGACCTGCATAAGTTGAATTTGGTGTGAAGCGTTGTCTCCAAAACTGTAGAGTCCTGACAAATTTTGGAAAGCTTGGCTTTCTTCAACATACCATGAATCACAAAACGATCCATACAGTATCAATACATAAAAAAGTCGAAGGGAGTATGCTCTCTTTGGCTTATAGAAAACATCTACATATCGGTCCATATTTTCATTGTCTTTTCTTTTCTTATCATAGCCTTCGACACCTCAAAGATTTTTTAAAAATAGTGAAGTGTTAAGTCAAGTCTTTTCAGCATAAGCTCCAATAAATGACTTCGGAAACATTCATCTTGAAAACATACTGCTTGAGTGTTATGAAAAGGAACGCCGGGCATTCAGGCTCTCGTCAGGCGAGTGTTGGAGGGAAATGTCTGCCCGTTCTGCGCTAATGCGCAGATGATAACACCATTAATGATTCTGCCAGGTCTTATTTATGTAGCGAAAATAAACTTAATTTCTGTTTCCGCTAATGGGGCGGAAAGAGCAGAGTTGGGACACAGAACATTAACTAGCACGCTCAGTTAACCAGTTCACACTGAAAGTGTTAGTAATTGAAATTTAAGGATTTCGACTGCCACCCCCACCCTCGCTTCAAACACTGTTTAATTCACCATTAAGATGCTAAAAAGCAATTAGTTGTTGAAGAGGTGATGGTTGTGAGATTTTAGGGTGAGTGGTTAACATTCTTTGATTAATATGGATGGGCGATATTCAATTAGAAAAGAGAGATCCAATATTGCAGCTCGAAAAAAAAAACGACTTTCTATCTAGAACATCGGTCGTTATGATGTTATGTCGACTAGAGAGCATCAGACGATGAAAGTATTGTAATTCTAGCATTCTTACCCCTTCAGCCTTGTCAGACATGAACTTTGAGACACTTCTATTAATTTATTAACTAATGAAATTATTTACTGCTATTTTTAGTTGTTACGTATTCTTTGCAAAAATTTTTGGTTTCTAAAATGGAATTAAATTTTTCTTAAATCTTAAATTTAAAAAATCTTTCTTATTTGTCTTTTTTCACTGGACATTTAATGCTTTCTTTGTTTTTACTTTCTCGTGTCCGAGTATATAAGAAGTACTGCAATCCCGAAAAAATGTTTGAATTCGAGATTCTGACGAATTTCTACGGTTTCTGAATAGGAAAAATCAGCTTTGGCATTACTTTGTATGTTTGTGAAGGCAGTCAGTCACTCAAAATCGCTCACCATGCAAGATCTGAAATTTGGTTACGAAATCACGACCAGATTTATAGATTGATATCAAATTTTGAACGAAATCCATTCCCAGTAAATCTATCTATCTGTCTGTTCGAGTACAAATAATTCGATAAGTTCGATTTTTTGTAATAACTGCGTGTCACATTTTAGTGTCAATGAGCCGTAAGACAGGCATTCAAAATAGATATTTTCGCAATCGATTCGTTAAAAATGCCAGTTCAAGCCAAAAATCTTATCAATGAATATCTCTTTATTATTAATTTTTAATACGAAGATTGTTGTGAAGTCTCCTGCTGAAAAACTGATTCAGAATTTAACTATCATTTTAATAGGCTATTGAAATTGAGATACAGTGTTCAAAATATCTGCTGTCATATTTTATGCTGCAAACACATATTCAAGTTGAGAGTCACGATTTTTAATTAAATTTTGTTTTAGATTTTGGAAATTAAAAGTGGTTTGTGTAAAAATACTCTTCTCACACTTTTTACTTTCTCGTGTAGAAATATTTCTTGCCATCGTCATAAAATTAAAATTCCATATTTTGAAGAATTTCATCTTTTTCAAAAGAACCGCGCACCTTCCGTCCCATTTTCGGAAAGGATCTGTTTGTCTGTAAGTGCAATAACTCAGAAACTCTTTGAACTAGATAGATGAAATTTGGTGTAGGAACTTCTTATAAAACTTGTAAATTTCCTTCACATTTTAAACAAATTCAGTAGCTGTTTGTCTGTTCTGCTGTCTGAATGTAAGTGAATATAATAAACCCATTTGAAACTCTGTGATAAATTTCAGTTTCAATCGGTATGGAAAAGATAAGTCCAATTTTGAAAAAGTACGTTTGTGATTTTCTGATATTGGTGTATTAACTGCGTATCATTGATCCATCACCAAAACAACTGCGAAAGTGTTACGCTTACAAAAACGTTTTCATTACACATGACATTAATTCCTATTCATTGCCAGTGCTATGCAATGAATGTACAAATACTAATTTTCTTCATTATACTACATTATATATACAATATTATATACAATTATTTTAGGTTCATTAGTTTTCAGGAATATTGAATAAAAAGTGCACATTTAACCAAATTTTACTGGTTCAGGATCGAATAATTACTGAATTTTTTTTCTATTTATTTCATTCAATGAATGTTAAACCATGAAGTGCATTTTTTTTACCAACATTTGATATGCATTTGTTAAAACAAGTACCAATTGCTATCTTCAAAGTGCTTCTAAAGTAAAAAGAATTTGAAATCAACAAAGAGCTTTTATAGTAAGGCTATTATTAGGTGAAAACATAATTTGATTCATTCAAAAGATTTCTTTGAATTTGAAAAAAATTTTTTTTAATTCCTTATGTTTCCTTATTTATGTAAGTAAAACAAAATGTATCAAAACAACTTTGTATTATCCATAGAATTTAGAGACCACATCACCTAATTCCATAATAAAAATTGCATGATTAAAAGTACATGTAAGTATTTCATTTGATTATACAATAAACAGCAATGCACAATTCACTGGAATGCTTTTAGAGAGATTCAAAAAATTCACTGTCGGTTTAGTTCACCGTCAGGGTAATTCAGAAAACCCACTCCACCCTTCATGATTATATTATTATTCTCTATTGCAATTTGAATTTGTTTATTTAATCTGTTTAAAATTTTCTTTCCTTTTATATATGTGCAACATTCGTAATTCTTCATTTGTGAAGATATTTTGCAAAATATTCTTTGCAGTAAGACACAAAAGACAAAAGAATAAATTAATTCATTATTTTGACAGAAGTCGAGTGTTTTACTCTAATCCTCTTTTGAATGGCTTCATTCAATTTAATGAAATATACGACGCTTAGCCTACATAAAACATCGCGATTTTCTCAAATAGCGACAAAGATTTAAAAAATGGGGAGTGTCTCCGTTTCGACTTCCTCATATATTTAGTTTCTGTAATTTTAGCTTCATCTTATGTAAAAGAAATGAATTCAGTTTCTTCGAACTAGTTTTATTCGAAATTCAGTATGTATTTGCAGATGATTCTATGCACAGAATTTTATTCTAGCTCATAGTAATTTTCAGTTGTCATGACCGCATACAGACATGTAAACTGGCAGTTTACTTTCCGACGGGTTTAGTTTAAAATTTGATATTTACAATCTGAATGTAAAAATCAAATAAAGTAATTCCCTTCGTACATTTTTGAGTAATTGTACTTGCACGGGGACAGGCTGTATTAATCGGTATTCAGAAGTCTGATGAAAACTGACTTGCAATGATCAAAATCCTTTTGCTACTTATATTTTCCACTAAAATTACGAAGTTGAATTTACTAGAACGTAAAGCAAATTGCATTATTAAGCAGAAAACCCTTCCAAACCACATATAAAAAAATGTTTGACATTTTAATTTCCACGATTAGATACAATTTAAATGTATAATGCTTTGTTGCCATTTTCTCTCTAACTGGCCTGCAAAAATGATATTTGAATTTTCCCGAGATGAATTCAAACCCCATTTGCACTCTGCCAGAAATTATTTTTCCCTCTCTCGCTTTCCTTTCGGTCATTAATACATCGTTTGACTTTGACTTATTTGGCGTTTTCTGCTGCGATCCATCAAAGTTTACAGAAAAAAAAGAACCATTTCCGAGATATATGAAAGTAAACAACATTCACATTCTATATCTCTAAATGCATTTCCCTCCCGTTACTATGACAACTCTTCCCAGCTGCGATTAATACGTCGCCAAAACAGGAAAAAGAGAAAGAAGTGTTGCCGGGAATTCCCATTTCTTCATTCGTCATGTTTTTTTGTTTAAAGCAGATTAAGAAAGATGCGTTACCAGCATTCTATCATTCATCTATTTCGACATCCCAGTTAGTGCTGTTTCATCATTTTCGCATCTTCATCTATTTTCTCGCTGCATTTCTGGAAAAGGGAGATGATCGAATGCGACTGTCACTCACGTCTCGGGGAATATAATTCAAGCAGCATTTTTTTAGAATTTACTAACAAAAAGTGGGGGTGGGAAGTCTCTTGGATATTGCGCTCATCCATTATAATTTTCACTTGCATCTATTTTGATGCGTGTTTTTTTATGAATTCACTTCATTTCCACGACTGCAATGATGCATTTGAACGAGACATATGCAGATAAGATTATAGATATTGGAGAATTTTGATATTTCGGGGGAAGTGTTACGGCTCTTGGTTTTTTTATTTTTTTCTTCAAAATTTGAAATGCGAAAGAAGTATGCAATTCAGTTTTTCTGACTGCCATATTAATTCACCTTTATTCGCTTTTTATTATTATTTTACATCTTCTTATAAGAAGCACTGCGAGTTAGAAAGGACCCCCTAAAATTGTAGACCGTGATGATGGTGAAACTATGAGGTGCTTGCATGTATTTTGATCACTTTTTTTACTTTAAAAGGGCATTTATTGAAAAAAAAATTGGTACAGTATATATCAGTCAAAATATTTTCCATCATTTTCTACAACTTTTTCCCATTTTCGTCTTGCAAGAAATAGTCTTCGAATTTTTTGGCCCGCCAGGCCGCCGTTCTTTGACATCGACATCGAAGTCACCACTCTTAAATTGTTGAAACCAAAATCGGCCATTGGGATAGGACGGAGCAGCAGCATCATAAGTTTCGAAAAGGGTTTCTTCAAATGAAATTAAAACAGCAATGAATGTCGAAAATACGATTTGCTACGTTCCTTGATTGGGGTGTTTATACACTGAATAACTCAATAATATTAGATGGAAAACTTTCAGAATGATAAGAATAAAGCAATAGTAAATTGGCAAAACCCAAACCCATTGTTGCATATATAGAGACTTGGCGTGTTTACCAACAGATGTCGCTGATTAAAATACATGCAAGCACCTTCTTCCAACTTCCAATTTCTTTGGAATGATGTCTCTCTCTCTCTATGTATATATGAAAACAATAACGCCGGAAAGACATAAGCCGCACGAATGTAATCTTTAAACAAAATGTTAGCATCTGTATCAAATGTTTACTCATTCAGTAAAATCTCTGCATTTTTTAAACGCTTACTAAATTCATTCTCCTTTGAATGAAATTCAAACTGCAAATAATAATAATAATAACGCATTTTTATTCCTATATTTCAAATGTAATTTTTTTCTTTTATTATTTTTTCTTTTTGATCCTTAATTTAAAATTCATTAATTTATATATTCTGGACTTGCTTATTCGCTATCAAATGGCGCCACTGATATAGAAAAATAAATTTGATTGAATTATTATATTAACTGAAAATAGAAAATTGTCATTGAGAATGAATAAATTTATCAAATTTCTAAACTGTAGTTTAGCTGAAATGGAACGAAAATAAAAGCTGAAACAGGTGATATTAAGTAACCGTTCCAAAAATAATTGGATGAAGCTTTCCACGTGCTGTCAGCCCGAGTCAGAGTTAACAAAACTCTTGAACAAAGTTGAAATTGAATTCTTGGGATGCTGAAATATAAATCAATCATCTGAAATTTTTCTTTGCACTAAAACAGCATATCGAACATTCATTTAAAAATTTCTTTGCCCATCCCCTACATACATTAAACAACATTCACGATTCTATTATTATTTTTTTTCTTTGAAGAAAATTTATCTGTCTTGGAGCAAAATTCCTTCCTATCCGACTGCTGATGGAAGCTTAAGCCCCGAAGACGCATTAATATCAAGTCCATGGCAGAGGGTTGTTCTAACACCCAGATGCGATGCGAAGATTGCTGTGGCCTGAGCCGAAAAATACCAGAGTGTGTGAGAGCCTGCTGATTATCTCATGGAACGTTTATCAAGTGCAGCTGACACTGGCACTGGCATCCCCTCACTCACACATCCATCCGCGCTGCAGTCTTCCGATGTGCAGAGAGGAAGGACATTAGTAGGGGACGTGCTGGCTATTTGGGGGGGGGATTAAAACGATTTGTTTGAAGGTTGATAGGAATCGGATAACTGAGTGTGACAATTATAGAAAAGAAAGTGTTTTAATAAGATATTTAAAAAAAAGACGTTTATTTGTACAATTGTATAATTAGCAAGGTCTTCTTAACTATTTCATATTCAGGATGCAAATATCCATATCAGTATTAATAGCGTTAGTGTAAGCAATTGTTCCGTTACCAACTTATATTCAATACTTCAGAGCGTTTTTCAATGTGTTTTTTTTTTTTTCCTTCAAGGAATATTATGTGTGATGAAAACTTTGAAAGGAACGTCGTTTAACCCCTTCCTGTAAGATTTAATAATGAACAATTGCGTATAAAATAACCATTTAATTTTTTTAAGAAAAAGTTTATTTTATAATTCTTACATAATGTTAATTAAAATTATATTATTGATATGGATATAACTGCAATTCGTAAGTTCATATTCAACACTTTTTTAAAAACCACCACTGGTTTCGGATTAGTAGATAATTTTACGGTTCATTACGGTGTTTATTTCACAGCGTGTCTTTTCTTTAGTAAGACAGATGTTCGCGCCAAATGTTTACAAGAATGAAGTGCACTGACTAACAACAATTGGCCGTAAATTGTACCAAGACAATCTAACGGTAAACAATATGTGATAGTGATCTATCAACATTGGTAATAAAAGTGCTGCTGGATTCAGTATACTAGGAATTTTAAACAAAATTTATAATCATATTAAACAGTGACTTTAGTCACGTGACTCATTGTGCTCGATGGCATGGCAAACCAGCGACCAGCTACACGCGTCATTTTACCTGAAACGGTTAACAGCAAAAGTCCATAATCATGATTGCAGTACAGGCACATTCTTTTAAAATTCGAAAGTAATAGAGAAGTTCGAAGAGATCTGATTTTTAAATCTTGACTCTATTCGAAATTCTGGGTAGTCAGAAGAATCCATCCATCCAAAGTTCTCCTCTTGGGAATAGTAGATAAAAAATAATTTACATATTATACAGCTGAAGTTAATTTCTGATTTTAAGTTACGTGATAACAATAGGCCATAACGTAGCTTATTGTTATCGATATCAATATTAAATAGGCCATACGATATCGATATTTAAAATATAGTGTTGATATTGAAAATCGATTTTCCGTTTGATTTAAAAAAATCATGAAAAATCAATACTTTTATGAGAGAGACATTAAAGATTTTGTAATTATTCGTACTTCTTTGCCAGAATTTTGATTAAATACGTATTCAATTTGGTCGAATATTTTAAAACATTATTTTTTTTATTAAAGTATTCAATAAATTGTTTGTAGAATTTGAAAACATTATAGCCTGCGAACTTTTTCTGTACTTTCACACTTGAAATGTCTTTACTCAATTCAATTCCAGAATTTGCTTATGCACGAGGTGGGAGATCATTTATTTCTTTAATTAATTAAAAATTATCTTAACTTTGCACTGTGCGCAATTACTGCGCCCTAAACTAATTCTATCTGGATTTATATACATGGAATAAGGATGCTTATTGCTTCAATCAAAGTTACCAGTTTCATTCCATAATGAAATGGAAGTGTGTAACGATTTAACAAGTTTTTGTAACAATTATAAAATAAAAATATAGCTCTATAATAAAAAGATAATTCTATTAATAAAATGGATTTATATAGCCAGGAATAAATGTTTTACAAAGATATTATTTTTTATAATTTGTAATATAAACAAGTAAAGAAACAGCAATTTTTTTAAAACAAAAGTAGAATTAAGGAAAACTTTATAGTTCGCCTTCGAAGTCTAAGTATATTCTAGAAGGCCTTGATGTGAAAAAAAAATCTAAACATTTTGCTTCTGGTCTAAAAGTTTTTTAATACAGTGTGATCGACGAATTTTACCCTAAATATCCTCTAAATAAAATGGTAACATTACTTTTTATTGTTTGCCTATTCTTTTAATAAAAATGTTTTATGTGCTTTATATAATTTTCATACTTACTGTATTAAAACATACTTATCAAATAATTTTTTTTACAAACTAAAATTGATAAAAGTAATCTTAAGAAATATTGTAATAAAAATGTCTTGATTATATCGATAATTTCGAAGCAAATAAGAAATTGCTGTCTTTATTTTGTTAAAGTAATAAAGTTTTCTTGGCACTAATAAAACTTATCGACTCAGTAAAATATATTTCAGATTTTAAAAATATATTTTTTGACAAAAATGTTTAACATTAGTTTCAAATTTTTATGGCTGTTCTGAGTAAAATCGAATTTTTAATTCCCATAAGCATAAAAGTTGTCGAAAATTCTTAAGATTTAAATGAAGAGTTTAATTTAGACAAGCTTTGTTGAAAGACAAAATTATTTTCTTTTATAAATAAGTATTCGACTAAGAATATAATATATTTTCTTTTAAAGCATTTAAGCATCAACTTGCCAAGAAGTTGATTCTTAATATTTCATCTTTGTTTCTCACTAAAAATGCATAACACCTTAGAGACTTTTATGGAATGTTTCATATAACTTTATGACGCTTTAAACATTTTACAAATATATTTTCAAATCGATTCTGTAATGTGAGGTAATATATATAATTTATATAAAAATGATGCATTAAAATAAAAATTGAATTTTGCAATTGTTAAATTTTTTAATCTTGGGCCTTCATATTGAGGAATGATATTCTTTCTGTCGTGAATAGTGAAAAGTATGAGATATGAAAGTCATTGAAAGGATTGAATGTGGAGGTGCAATGTTTTTTTATCATAATATTAGAAACAATGTTGTTGTGATGGATCAATACTTCATAAAAATTAAAGGTATAATATATTCATTTAATTATTAAAATATAAGTTGCTTAATCAAATCTTTCCCCATTTACTTTTGAGTGTTCACAGCCAGAAAAGCATGTCTACATGCAGTTAAGTAACAATGTCTAACAACCTACACAAAGTTTTATCAAAAAGTCAAGAGTTAGCTTACAAATCTCTATAAATTAAATGCGGAAGAATAATCAATTAAAGAATTGTAGAACAGCATCGATTGGGTTAGAATGCACGTCACACATAAACATGATCTGAATAGAATGGGTAAATGCTTGTTTGCTTATTCGAGATTCCCAACACTGTTGCGTCACGAAACATGTCAGCAATGAAGGATTAGCTGAAAGTAAGAACATTAATCGTCGGTGCGCAGTCGGCATTTCCACTTAGACTCAAAATAAATGTCACGCTGCTTATTTTGTAGTGTTTTAGAGATACTCTGGCACAAGCATCAGTTATTCTGCTTTGAAAATCTTGCAGCATTGTAGTAGGTCACAAAATACCTAGTTTGGAATAAATCCTCAAGGAAAAGTCTTTTGGAATTAATTTCGTTGAACTTAATCATTCTTTACTCTCGCCTTTATTGCATCAAGCACAATCATCAGTTATAAGGCTTTGAAAATCTTATAACGTTATCGTAGGTCACAAATTACCCTTATTTAAGATAAAACCATAAGGGAAAATCCTTTGATGTTAG
>JAPMOR010046952.1:272850-301524 GCA_026543865.1 Argiope aurantia | reverse complement strand
ATATATATATATATATATATATATATATAACATTATTTTGTTTGAAGCAGAATGCAGGCTCGAAGAAATTGTACATTTTAAAATTAATTTTAATATCCATTCCGGGAAAGTAAGTTATTTACAAGCAGAGACGCGGACAAGGCACGTTCACCACAGCGCGAAACAAAAGCAGAAGTAAGAAAAAGGGACGAAACAAATGATCACTAGTCTTATATAACATGGGATTTCCGGCCACGTGCCAATTCAATACACGTGGTGACCTTTGAGAAGGGCTACGGAAGTATCAATTTCACTTGATACGTAGTACTGATGACGCATTATCTTTACAAAGGAATTAATTAAATCAAAAGTGGAATTAGATCAGAATTAGAATACTTTACTATGGGCTAAATTAAGATAAATTCTAGGAAATTAATTTTGTTAAATTAAGAGTTTAAAATATCATTACACACACACACACACACACACACACACACACACACACACACACACACACACACACACACACACACACACACACATATATATATATATATATATACCGGGTGTCTCAAAAACTTTGACCGCGGCTTTTATTCCTTAAATATTGATCATAGACATATACTGTAAATTACAAAGTTGCGTAAAAAAAAGTGTAAAATGTTATGAAATAGATTAAAATGTTCAGGGAATTAAGTTTCAAAACATACAATATTTAAATTTTTATACAGACCCGACACAAAAAGAATCCCCAATAAGTAAAATGTGCCCCCATTCTCTAATAAGGTCATGTACAAAATGTCAGCAATTTATCACAAAAAATCTCAAAGATATGACTACATAAACAACTACATAAATGCTGACTTAAACCTCTTTTCGATGCCTGGGTAAGAGTTCGCAAAGAGGAAAAGTCATGTTGGATGCTCGTGTTTTAGGCGTCGTACACAAATTAGCAAAGGAAGTAATGATTGAATGAATATATAGTAATTTTGCTATTTATTGGTTCAAAAGTATTAAAAATTTGTAGAAATAATAACTTTAAGGAAAGATTACTTAAAGGAAAGATTACATAAGTTTTTTACAAGTTCATTGAGTGTGCTATTTTTAAGTTATATTCTGTCATTCATGATATAACATTTTAAAGTATTTTTCAGGAAGCATAGATTTTAAAATTTGTATTTAAAACTAAAGATATAAAGCATATTTTATTTTCTATGATGCATTCCTGCGTTGCTTCATCTGCACTGAAGCTGTAAACATTTGCATTTTAATTTGTGATTGATCCTTCACCAACTTTGTTTTAACATATCTTTGAGAGTTTTCATAATAAAATTTTGAAATTTTGTACATGACCTTATTCGAGGATGGGGCACAATTTACTCACAAGGAATTTTTTGTACTGGGTCCATATGAAAATTTAAATTTCGTATTTTTTAAAGTTTAATCCCCTGAACATTTTAATCAATTTCATAACATTTTGCACCTTTTTTAAACAACTTTGAAATTTAGAATATATGTTTGTGATCAATATTTAGGAATAAAAGTCGCGGTCAAGGTTTTTGAGACACCATGTATATATATGTGTGTGTGTGTGTGTGGAAAGACAATGACCAGCATTAATATGTAAAATATGTTTATTAAGGTTACAAGGAACAAAATATTACTAGACATAAAAAGATACATGAACTTGAACGTTAGGTCTTACTGTCAAGCTCTGGTCTGCTACGTAAGGCGGGAAAGCATGATGCGATCAATGAAGCAACTTGGCGCCAAACAGGATACGAGATCTGTTAGCAGCTCCCACATCAGCCATCGTGACCGGACAGGCGACCTCGCCTTCAGCTATACAGTACATGAATATGATAATATGCAAAGGTGAAATATGCAAAAATGATAATATGCAAAGGTGAAATATTTACAAGATAAAACAAATAAAATAGTCATATCATCCGTGACAGCATAAGTATACAGTATTACAATAGCGAGCATTGGAAATATCGAATAACTAATTAAAAATAAAAATAATACTAGTGTTGAACATATATAAAACTATAATTAGACAAAATAAAAAGAGAAAAAAAATCAAAGTCTTCTATCTACACACACAAAGAAGAAAAATAGTTGTCGGTTTTTTTGTTTTTTTTAAAATAGTGTTCATTTCTTTTCTATTGAAAAACAGTTCAAGTAATATGTTCTCTATTGCTAGACCATGGTTTCATATATTCTGCACAAGTTGAATATTTTGATGTGTCGAAACATCGTATGTGTCGTTTACTTTCATTTTAATCACTTTATATGGTCCGAGAATTTTCTGTTTCAATTTGAGGCCAGGACCAAATGGAATGCGCTCAATTGCGAAGAAATCATTTAATTGAAATTTTTGAGTTTATTTGCTACTCAGATTGTAAGTGCCGCGATTTTCTTCTTGGATCTTGCAGATTTATTGTTTTGTATCTTTATGGAGTTCATCACGTTGTTGGAGAAATGCAGACTAGATCGCTTCGTTGACTATCTCAAGGATTTTTATAACATGTTGAGGTTTCATTTTAGTTCCAAATAGAATTTTGAATGGAATAGAATTGATACTGAGTTGAAATGTAGAATTAATAATTTGCTAAACGACAGCAACATGGCTATACCATTTTTTAGGATTTTTTATGGATAGCTTGGAGAGTAAAACAATGACAACAGAATTAAGTCTTTCTACCTGATCATTTGATCTAGGAATTCCAGCTGTAACAACAGTATGAGTAATGCGTTATTCTCACAATATTCTTTGAATGACGTGGATGTTAAAGTGGCACCTCTGTCCGTAATAATCTTAGAAGGATTGCCGAAAAATGATCTTTGGCATTCGAGCTTACTGACAACTTAAGCGGTGTCGGTGGACTTGGTCGGGTAAAGCCACACAAACTCCGTAAAGGAATCGATGATTGCCAGAATATGCTTATATTTCTTAGAAGTGCTGGGGGGAGGACACAAGTAGTCAATATGGCATGTATGAAAGGGAGTGTCGTCTTTTTAAGGGGATGCAAAGTGACATTTAATTTGCCCCATTTTCTGTTATTTAGGATGCATGTTACACAGTTATAGGGACACCGTTCAATTTTCTCTTTCAAGTTTGGAGTAAAGAATTCTTTGTTTAGTAGTTCCAGCGTGCGTTTTACTGCGTTACGGTTCTTGAACGTGTTAGGTTCATGAATGAATGGTTCGTGACACAATTTAATGATGTTGGCCTGCATAATGTCAGGTACTACAAGTAAATCGATTCCGTCTATGTTATTATATAAAATGTTGTTTTTGACTATGTAGTTCTTGTAAGGTGCATTTTGAAGTAATGCTGTCAAGTAGTAGCTATAATATGCTCATCTGTCTGTTGAGCTCTGAAAAGTTGAAACGTCTACATGAGTCATCTTTGAACCAGTACGATGCTCTATTTCGTAGTCAAAATCCTGAAGGTATAGTGCCCATCGTGAAATGCGGGAATTCATTTCTTTTTTATTTAGCGTTTTGACGAATGCATTACAGTCAGTGATAATTTTAAAGTGTGATCCGAGGATGTAAATTCGGAATATTTAAGAACTTTTATATTGGCGAGTACCTGCAGCTCATAACTGGTGCATTTTTTTTCGTTGTCAGACGTTTTTTTTTTTTTTTTTTGAGATATAATAAACTGGAAGAAATTTGTTATTTTCTTTGGATTTTTGTAGTAGGACTACCCCCAAGACATCACTTGACGCGTCTGTATGAATTTCAATGGGACTGCCTTGATTAAAAATATTTAAAACGGTTTTTTCATAATGTAACTGTTCTGAGCGTAAAAACGCAGTTTTTTCCTGATCTTGAAATTGAAAGAGAGTGTCCTTACGAAACCTATCACTAAGTGGTTTTGCTATTGTAGAGTATGAGGGGATAAATTTTCTAAAGTATCCTGTAAAACCTAGAAAACGTTGTACTTCTTTTGCATTTTTTAACTCAGGGTAATTAAGAAGGGCTTTAGTTTTGGAGAGTGAAGGCAACAATTTGCCGTGTTCCACTATGTGACCCAAAAATTCAATCTTACTATATAAAAGTTGACATTTATTAAAGTTTATGTCTAGTCCATATTCGGCAGCTACAGTTAGAACAGCGTTAAGGCGTTCGGGAGCTCAGATTCATTATTCGCGGGAATGACGATGCCATCTATATACGGGAGGACAATGCTTTTTGCAATAAAATCACGGAAAACAGCATTTATATATCGCATAAAAACAGTAGGACATGAATCTAAACCGAAGGGCATATAACGGAACCGAAACTTACCTGCATTTGTGAAGAAACTAGTGTAACAGCGTTTTTTTTTTTTTTTTTTTCTTTTACCGGCACATGAAAAATTCCGTTACGCAAATCGAGAGTACTGAAAATTTTCGCATTTTGAAGACGATCTAAAATGTCATCAATTAACGGTAGTAGATAATGATCTTTAACTGATTTGCGATTTAATTTTCAATAATCTATATAGACTCTATTTTCCCCATCATCCTTACGAACTACGACATCTTGACAAGCATAAGGGGAAGAACATGGATCTATAATTCTATTTTTTAATCATTCGTCTATTTGCGCATTTACTATATGACATTCGGAAACGGTTAAACGTCGAGGAGTGAGAAAATTGGCATATCGTCAGTAAGTGTTACATCAAGTTCGAATTCGCGGTCTTAGTTTTGTCAGGTTTATAGGCTAACAAAAGATGTTCAATGTCAGTGCGAGTTTGTTTAGAAATATTCGAACCTATATCAAATCTGGCAGTATCGGCAGAAATAGTCATTATAAAACTGTCATTTGCAACAGGATCGTCAGATTTAGAAATTTCGGAAAATGCAACACCGTTAGGTTTAATTGTCAAATTTGCCTGATTTATTGCGTCGCAACTTAATATGAAATCATAAGTAGTACAATTATTAGGTACCACAGAAATAGAAACTGGAAAATTTTGTTTATCAATAATAATTTCAGATTCAAGGGAACCTATTATTTTCGTTCGTGAAAAACCGAATCCAGTTAGTTTTGTCTTGTTATTCAACAACGACGGTGATCCTAGTTTGATCTATGCAGAATATTTGAGAAGCGTAAGAAAAAGCAAAACTACCAGCATCGATTGCTCCAGAAAGTGTATTATTAAGAATAACAACCTCTTTATGCATATTCAACGGAGAAGACAATAAATGTACGGTGTTAGCATTAACATGTGGAGTAGAACTGCCATATAGAGTATTACGTTGACAGTCGGAAGATTTGTGTCCGAAAAGATTACAAGAAAGGCATGTAGGAGAATGATTAGGGAAAGATTTTAAGATAATTCTAAAATAGTTACAGCAAAACAACGCATCTTACTGTTAGTCGGATTACCAAGATTCGATTTTGATTCTCTTTGTTTGACAGGAGTTTTATGAGGTGTCCCACGTCGTTAGCCATCTTTGGCATATCCAGAATGGGACTTCTTAGAATTCTTTGCGTTCATTGCACTTACGACAGTTTCGAAAATTCGTAATTTTTCTTTAAACTCTGAATAACATTTTGCATCGTAAAGAATAATTTTATCAGAAGGGGAAACCTGTATCCCATTTATTGCGTATTGAACATTCATCAATAATGGTTTCAGACTGATTCGCAATTTCACGCAGAGCAATAAAATTCTGTATAAAAATTTCATTCGAGCGCATTTTACGTCTTTCTATTTGTTTATGTACTTCAATAGAAGTTACTTTATAGAAAAATTCATTAATTAATGCAGTTTTAAAATCATGATTTCTTTGAGAAAGTAAAAGATTTAGCTGCACCTGAAACTAACCTCTTGGCAAAGATTAATTTTTGTTGTTTGCTTAAAGAAGGTAAAAGCGAAAAATTCTATTCAATATCACAAAAAAAAACATTTTTTGGAATATGTATTATTTTCTGTGAAGTGTCTACAACTGCCACAGAGATCGTGTAATAAAATGCAAAATTAAAGATTTATTTAATTCATCGTTTGGTTATTCGAAGGATCATTTTCGAGTGATTCCCTTTTGGCACCAATGACTAATAACTGACTGTTATTTATGTATGTTTCGTCTGAAATAGCGGGAAAGGGAAGGAAGAAATATTATAGGCATTACTGAATGAGATTTCTGTTTCGGTTTGCGAAATTTTTTTAGGAGACATAAGTTCTTCTGTTTCCGATAAAAAACTGATAGCTAGCGAATTCTCAAATTCAGTTAAATTGGTTAGGGCTTTAAAACTATTTTCACATGAAACATCTTTGTCACTCTCATTTACTTCTAAATGTAATAAATCAGAAACGGAGATAAAATCAGATAAAGAAAAATTCTTGAATAATTCTTGTTTACGTTTCTTTATATCCAAATTTTCAAATCTTACAAAATTTCTCATTCTTTTTCGGGAAGAATGGTCGAAAATTATTATAAACTAGCACGGAGTTAAGCAATTTTGCTGAGTCAGTTTTAGCATATTTAAGGGAATAATGAATTAAGGATATAATGAATTAAAACAGAACCAATACACATTCAATTGGAATTAAAATTTAATGGGAGGATGAAATAAAATAGCGCACTATAAATTAACAAGTTATCAAGAATCGCGTCTATTTAGAGGGAGAAAAATGTGGGGGAAAATTGCGCCTACCTCGTTGGAAGCAGTCGAACTATACACTCCTAAATAATTCAGTTTCTTCTTCAATTTAGAAATGTCGAACAGGATGATGTTCCTTTTTAAAAGCAGCCAGTATATGTCGCTATAGTTGCATAAGAACACGAAGTAATGGAACCTTGAAAGTTTTCACTTTAGTCATAACAGGCTCATCAAAAACAGACACTAACATCAGTCCATCCACAGCAAAAATCTACTCTTATGAAAATTCTGAACATCAATTTAAAGTCTTAAATAAATTATACTAACGTCCAGTTTTTCGACGATTTGGCGGGATTTGCCAGGGGGTATTCACGAGAAAGGTGGAGCCTCCAAAATTGTGGGGAAAGGCAACGGCCAGCATTAATATGTAAAATATATTTATTAAGGTTACAAGGACAAAACATTACTAGACTGACATAAAGCACATAAAAAGATACATGATACGTCTTACCGTCTCACCATCAAGCTCTCGTCTCGTCATACAGGATATGAGATCGGTTAGCAGCTCCCAAAAAATTATTATAAATTAATGATTATATTTTTGCTGTCCCTTTACGTTAAATAATTAAGCTTGCAGTCTTGATTCAATCAGAAATTAATGTTTTGATTCTTTATTCCATAAACCCATAGAATGGGATGGCAGTATAAATTCATCTTTGAATCCAGGATTTAAATAATGGGAGGGGTGTATATTAGCAGAAAAAATCAAAATATTGATTTCTATTGAAATGATATCTTTTTTTAATAATAGACGTTGCATTTCTAACCTCACGAAATTCATATTTTAAGACGTTGATGTTTATTGATAAGTTATAAATTATCGCAATAATGAGAAAAATGTCTATTAAAAGAATATTGTCTATTTATTCATTATTTCACATACCAAGGATGAAAAAAAAAACGATGGACAATCAGTCGGTACTTATTGTGTTTGCAAATGGTGCAAAGATAACGACATGCAAGTGTAAATGCTACCGAAGGTTTATTTAATGTAAGAAATGGTTGTATAACTTTGATATTAAGTTACAGATGAGTATGTGAAATGTTTCATTCTTTCATTGCAACTCAAAATACTAAGCCTCGGAGTCGATTCGTGGATGCCATTTTTTGCAATAATTGATAACGTTCAAAGGCTGGGTCTTGGATCAGTGAAAAGAAATCTTTGAACTCATAAGGTAAAAATTTATTAAAAAGCAATAAATAAAGGTATTCTGATAGATCTTGTTTACGATTAAAAGTAAATATTTGAATAATCTTCTCGAAGAATTTATAATTTTATTTTCTAAGTAATTATTTTTTTTAACTTTCTCAGAATTCAATAAAATAATTCTTTAGAGAGACAATTATTTGTTTCCCTTTACCGGACACATCATTTTTTCTGCAATTATTAGAAATAATTCTATGTGTGAGAAAAATCATTCAAAACCACACAAAAATTTAAATAAAACAATATATAAAAATTCATACTTCGAGGTTATCATCATTACAATTATGAAGTACAATAGACAGTAGGCAAAGTTTCCCGACTATAAATGATATAGATTTGTCTGGACACTACAGACAGACATACAAATACTTCCTTTTGAAGCTTAGATTATGAATATATTATTAAATATTCTACTAGTTTCGTATAATTTGGTGGAAAATTTTGCATGTTATGAGTAAATCATCTGATTAAAATTTGGAATTTTTAGTAAACTCGTTACATTTTCAAGAATATTCTTCCCATAATATTCGTGCATTATGGAATTTCAAGCATTTTCAAGCATATTTTTATGGACATTTATTGAAATTCGTGTAAGTATTGGACATTGTAAACAAAACCACTGATGAAGGTTACAAAACATTATCCATTTTCTGCGAAACGGAACAGATCAGATCATTTTCTTTTCCATCCAATTCCAGATGATTCGCAAAACGCTTTCATGACCGAATCACTGTCAATGTGAATTCAAACATATTCTTTATCTTGTCGAAATTCAATGACAGTTCATCTAGCCTTTCTGAAGAAGTTCGGAAAAATGTGTCATTTCAAAAGTATCTAGACATTTTTAATGATATAGTGCAGATTGAATATGTTAAAATATTGGAAATATCTGCGTTTTAATGGATAGATGATATTTTTAGTTTGTTGTGTCTATTTGGAAATGTTTTTAATAAACTGGATGTTTGATACTATTCGTCTTCCTCCCCTTTCTTGAACATTTGTGTTTAACTTGACATTCCTGTCTGCGAAGACGAAATTGTACAATCCATTTTGCTTTCTTTTTTCCAATCATGTGCAGTGTTTAAAATTGATAATGCTTGCATTTATTTTCTATAGAGATCTATTCATTTAATAGTCTCAAAACTTAAGAAAGGTGACTATGCCTATCAGTTGATTTTTTACGAAAATATAAAATTTTTTATTCGATATTATTAATATTCGAGCCATCTTCTCCATAAAACAGCTTGAATTTTGTTTCTAAGCTTATGATTTGGGCAGTTAATTTTTCTGTTTGCCTAGTGCATGCTTTAATGCTATTTTAAACCTTTAAAAGCTATTTATAACATTCTGTTTTCTCAAATAAATAAATAAATATGCCATGACCGGGTGTTATTTGCCCTTTCCTATCATCTTTGTACTATTATCGATTATCCTGTTAGTGCCAGGTTATCTTGACGCCAAGAAAAATAAGCTTAAAAACTCCACAGACAGTTTCTGTCAGCTCAAGTTTCAAGATTAAAAAAAAATCCTTTAATAGACATTAATTGATATCTCCTTTTCAATTCAATAAAGTTCATTTCTTTCAATTCAATAAAATTCGTTTCATCAAGACTTCATTCTTGGCTGGTGTATATACGCGGACACAATAAAATAAAGAAGAAATCATCTATGGATTTTAAAAGAACCCAAGCATATAAAAGGGAAATAGCAATATAGAGTGCTTATCAGCTGGGACATCATCTTATTGATTTGCTGACAAACAGCAGATGGTTTTGATGGCCTCTCTCAAATACATCGAAGTGTTTTTCATTTTCATACACTCTTCTTTCCGGTGTTCTACAAACACCCGATATACCGCCCGTGGAATTCGTTTTACGGTTGCAGTTAAGTTTCCTTTTTCCCTCCTTTTCTCGCCCAGTCTTCATTTGTTTACTCTAGAGCAGCAGAGTGCTTTTTTCTGTTGAAAAAAGAAAAGCTTTCAAGAGTTTGTTTGAACAAAATAAGAGGTTTTCTCTTTTTCGAATTGGATTACAATACGCTGGCACTCGAGAAGGTGATAGTGTTGATTTCTTGAACGTCGAAGAGAACTCGCCTAAAACATTTTCTCTGCAGTCCATTCCTGTTTTATTCAGTTACTGACGTAAGATGGATTTCGATCTTAATTGAAAATGGTTCATAGCAAGTAGGATTACGCAATCTCATTTCCAATGTTTTCAAGCATTCGGTTCGTTTAAAATCTTTTGCTTGATTACCTTTGGGTTAAGAATAGATACCTCTGGCACAGCATAGTCGTTTGGCTTTTGTGACATTAAAATCCAACTCCAACTTTCCACTTGGATTAAGATTATGTAGCTTAGAAGGTTTCATAATTCAAATTGACTGCCGAGGTTGCAGAAAACTGCAAACAAACACTTCATTGCCGATTGACGCGTTTCATGTTTCTGCACTTCTTGGACGCACAGAAATAGTACCATAAAATTAAACAAGTATTAATTACATTTTGCAGATTGTTGACTTCTAATTTTTAAAATTGACTTTTGTAACAATGCTTGAATTACTTTTATATACATTGGAGCAACATTCAGAGCTATATCATTCAGCGAAATATTATAACGTGCATTGTCAGTTTAACTAACATTAACTTAAAGTTAAGATTTGGTCGAAAGTTTTAAAGCTATTTAAAGAAATATATATAGAGAGACATTGTCATTTTAGACCATCATGAACTATAAAGACGATATGTGAAACATCCACTTCCTCTGTCTAAACTCTTACTCTACAGAAATTTTAATATGTGTACATTACTAATATAAAATTAGGTCGAAATGTGCGAACATTTAATATTGAGGCGTCACCACCTGCATCATAACAGACGATGTGTACATTTTGGAGAATGATGCTTTATAAATTCTGATAATGATATTTAATACATTATTGATATCATTTCAGAAATTCAATTTTCAGTCTTTAAATCATATTTCACTATTAAAATAATTTATGGAATTTCGAAATTTATTTTCAGATTCGGTACCAGCTAGTATCACTTATGTCGAATCAAAGGATAAATTAATTAATCAATTAATGGATCATGGAGAGTTCTAAATAAGAGTTGCCAAGACACCGGGAGAACAGGAAAAGTATGAGGATTTGAAAATCATCTAAAAATAAAAGGAAATTTGAAAATTTGCATGAAAATTGGGAGAGTACAGGGAATTTTAAGTATCTTATCCCCCCCCATCCCCCCGTTTCCTTTCATTTGAAAAATGCCGATACCTGAACATTACAAGAATAAAAGATCGCAACCATAGTTTCAAAAATAAAACGTGACTTATCATTCAGGGGACAGTGAAGAAGGTATGCGACTCTTACATCGCGGGGCGCGTCGTTATCTATGACTTGTTGTCTGAAGGTCAAAGCTTATTGTGTTACATTCGTTTTCTAATGTATTCAATGATATATCGGAAATATTTTCACATATGTTCATTGATACTGAAATAGTAAAAAACAAAAATATAGTAAGGCCTACTAAAATTCTGTGCATTATTTGTTACGGTTTAACTTCATTTTTTTTCAACAATCTCTTAAAAAATCTTTAAAAAAATTTTTAATACTATTATATATTTTTTATGAAGCTTTGAACAGCACTTCTCAAAATGTCAAATGAATTTTATTGCACGTTAAGGGTGGGAATTAACCGATGGAGTCTCCACAATATATTGAAATTCAATGTTTTTGAAATATTCTATTGGTTAGGAGCTGTTTAAAAATTTCAAAGACGTTATATCAAGTTAGAATGTAAATTATTTTTAAAAATTAGTATGAATAGACCAAATGTAAATTTAAAAACTTTAAAACATGTCAAAGAAAAACTTTCGTGCTAAATTGACAGTAAAATATTAGATCTATGTACTTGTGGACTACACGTAATCCAATAGAGCGTTTCTGCATGAACATAAATCTACTAAATGGAATGTAGATGTTACTATTAGAGCAATATATGGAATATTTAAAAATAGTCCAGCTAGACGTGTCGATTTTCTGGAAGTTACAGGTTCTTCTGACTTTTCATTGAAGTTTTGTTTTATCTGCTCGATAGAAAATATCAGTATTTGCAAAAATGTTCTAAAAGTTTTTGACAATATTTAGATTTTAGTCAAAAACTTTGTCTGGATATGCCACGAGTGATAATATTATAAATAATTGTCAGGATAAAATGATTATGACTTAAATTAGCTACTGCTCTTTTATTGCTAATATTCTTCAATCACTTCTTTAAAAAGTTTTAACCGTAGAACCAATGGGGCCTTTTTTATATGAAAATCTTTTCATTCTTGTTAAGCAATTGATGAAAACTTTTGTCAGAATAAACATAATCCAAGAAGAAAAAACATAAGACAGTTCATTTTTGATAGACAGTGATTCTAAAAATCTAAGATTGAGGAAAATTACCGATATTAGAATAATGACTCACTACAAGCTACCTGATTACTAGAGGAGCTATTGAAGTTGAAAAAAGAGGCCTTTTAATGAGCGGTTTTATGTTTATAAGAATACTATAAATATATATGAACGCGTATTCAAAAATTGTGCTGTTCAAAAAAGCTCCATCTTATTTATATCAACATTTATTGAAGAACAATGCATTATTATGTGAAAAACGAATGGTTGATTTGCTTCAAATTCATTATTTTAAAGCACAAATTTTCCCACCATGCTCAGAGAGTGCAGATAACCAATTAGAATTTTTTCTAAAAAAACTACAAAGAACAATTTGATTCATTTGATGAAAAATTCGTTTAGATTATTTCTATTCTAATGTTTTGAAGTCGGGAGGATTTCCTGATTTTTGGGAAATTGTAAAAATGTGGCAATGCGGCTGTGAAAAGTGGGTTTAGTATCAACAGGGATACATTTGTTGAAAATCTAAAAAAAAGATTCTTTAATTGGTCTAAGAACCCTGTATTATGTCAAAAACTTTTATGGAGTTGTTTTAATGTTTAGATTTCAAAATATTTACTTCGGTATACAAAATTATGAAGCTTTAGAAAAATAAAGAAAGTTCAGGGAAAAGAAAAAGAAAAGGGGCTCAACAAATGTAAAGTAACATTGTACTAAATTAAATTACTGTAAAATAAAAAAAAATTAAATTGATGACTGAAAAATCTGCAGAGATTTATGTCTTAATATATGAATTGGTAAAATAAATAAGTAAAAATGAAAAAGTAATCTTGCTTTGTAATGTTTTTTGCTGTGATATCATTAAATGATCTGTTTTATGAGAACAAAGACGTTAGTTTGTGTTTTATTTCTCATCCAAGTGCTTAATTTTGTGTTAGTTAAAATTATAGGTCATCAATATACCCCCTCAATATTTAAATTTTGTCTTGCTACATTCTGGGCAATAAATAAAGAGAAAATGCTTTTTCTGTATGAAAATATAGCATTCTTTTAATATCCTTTTAGAGTAAAATTATTGCTTTCTTTCCTCGCTTTTTTAACTCATTAAAACTATGAAATCCTGTTACTCCACTATAACTAGCTCTTCAGTGCTGTATGTGCGTTTTCTTTTATATTATGTTCAGGGTAAATATAGGGAAAGCAAAGGTGCTTTTTCCCAAATTTGTGTGGGACACTCTCAATATACGAAAATGGTGTATTGTTATAGACAGATTTATGGGGGAATGTGCGCGAAATGTGGGGGGAAACAGCACATCTAAAAGTGATTTCTTTTTTTAAAAAGTCCATTTTAAAAATCCCATCTTTACAGACATGAAATAATTCGAATCTAGTAAAAGAGTGCAAACACAAATTCAAAACTTTTGTTTTCTGAACTGGATACTGATTGTTTCATAAGTCGTGAGGTATAATCAAAACTAATTTTTAGTTATGCTCTTTTTTGCTTTGCCAAAGAAAGTGTGAAAGGAAAAATAACTCATATATCTATGAGTAACGAGTTATTCATGAGCAGACTTGCGTATGCGCGAACATATAAGCAAAAGAGTATATAGAAATTAATTGGAACCTCAATGTATTTTTTTTTTTTTTATTCTATTGAAGTTTCTGATTTTCTGAATATTTGAAATCACGTCTGTGATGCTTAGTATTGGCGGACATAAAAGCAAAGAGATCCACTATTTCGAATTTCTTCCTTATTATTCGAACTAAACCATTTTTCTTCCCTCCAATTAAAGAAGCAATAAACAACACTTTTTTCCTTTCGTTATTTCCCAGATGGAGAGAGCCCCATTGCGCTCTGGTTGGGTCCGCCCCATCAACAGCCATTACTGCAATTTCCGCGCAAATCCACAGGGGATTTAGCAGGTTGTCTTGTCGTTAACTCCCCTCGGTCCCCAAGCCTAACGTCGAGAAATTGCGTTACGGATGCCCCAACTCACTTTGGTGTTGGCAAGCCCCCCTCTTCCGCATTCCAACTCGACGCAGTTTGCCGGGAATTTTTCTGCATTTACCAAAATAAACAGATAGGGAAAAAAAAACTGTTTATTTCTTGGAGCGTTTATTTAAATATTGATTAAAATAGCCCTCTTTCACTTTAGTGGAATGAAATGCATTTCAGAGTTCTGAACGTTTTTAAATCGATCTGAAACCAACTTCACTGATCGCATTCTCAGAAACTGCGGTAAAAAGCAACTGAAATGAAAAGTTTGCCGAAAGCTACCATTATTCTACATAAATTGCTCATTTTTTTGTTCTTGAATGCTGTAGAGCTTGTAAGCAACAATTATCGATTGTCATTGTCATATAAATTTTTACTGAAAACGAAAACTTTGCTTTTATTATTACTTTTATAGCTTGATATGCATAGTACCAGTAATATCCTCCCTCTTAAGTACTTTTTTACTTTATTAATTAATTACTATTATAACTAACTTCGAGAGATTTCTTTAAAGTAGATTAATTAATCTTGCTTTAGGAACTTTTTATTCGATTTCTTTTTGTTTCTAATGTTTTTTTCTACCGTTTCGTGCATATTGAAAATTTTGTTTACTTCGTATTTTTTGTTCCAATTTTCATGTTGCGTAAAATATAGCGCTGAAGTCACCCCTTTGCATGTCTTCTATATTTATGTATTCTTTGGGGAAAAAGACATTGGGTTTGTAAGTGGTTTTTATTCTGGATTCTGTTTTATTATAAGGAAATAGTTCATTTTTTAAATCTTTTTTTCAAGATTTTATTGTTAGAGCCATGAAGAGCATAACACAGTAAACCAATTAGAGGAGCACAAAAAAGACAGCTGAGAAAGTATTTTGAATCTATTTAATTTAAAAAAATACTATACCGCCACAGCGTTTTGATTCTGTGAGAAAATATTAGCCCACTCAACTCAGAGTTATAATGAAGCCGGAGTTGAGTGATTAGGACATTATTCTTGGAACATAGATGAATTTGAAATCTAAAGAATCAATTTCGCCAGTTCTAAAAAAATTTTATAAGTGACATTTCTTGGCTGCTACATTCTTAAATTTTAATCATATGAAAAATTTGGGTGCTGTGCAAAACCATTGAGTAGAAATGCAAAAGTGATTTAATTATTCTGAAAAAAATATTTAATTAAATTTTAGAATAGATGAAATCTTAAATTAGTAATTTAAAAGGGAAATTCTTGTGGATAAATGTGAAAGTTCTTTTGAATTTTCAAGTTATTTGAAGATTAACTTTTTCTTTCGAATGTCTGTAAGTATATTGTCATTTTTCCTCGTGAGTAATTAAACTAACGACGACATTTTTGATGTTGCTGTTGGTTAGTGGTATTAAAATAGCGACATGTGATTATAGAGCTAATAAAATAACATTTAGTGCTAAACGTTCAGTAGCATTATATCTCTATATAAAGGAAAGATACTCTAATGGCACAACATACAAAGTATCCACTAAAGTCTTTCTATCCCACATGAACTTGAGAGCGGTTACAATTATTATCACATATTTATTTATATTTAAGTAAAATAAATTAATATTAAATTACATAATAAGTTCGGTTATAACGCCACTTGCTGCAAACAAGGAAGTTAGCTTTCCATTCTCAAAAAAGGTACAAGATACAAGGGGAAAAGACCCATTACAAAATTGTAGATCGTTTCCGATTTAATATGAAAAGAAACCTTGAGCGCCAGAACGTTTAGTGCGCATTTGTTTAATCGCGATTTCTGAAATAGTGCTGTTATGAAACGTGTCATAAAGACAACGAAACAATTAATTATAACAATATACCTTTATTTTCGGTGTTTAAACTGGCTTCCACTTTTCCATTTGTCCATGTGTTGTGACCTACACAATTTCGAAAAGTACGAACAAACAAATATTCATTTTGAACATTCTGTTCTTTGTACATATTAATGTGCATGAGGTGTCTTGTACTAAATCTAAGACCGCTTCAGAATTTTCTAATTGAATTTTTGTAACATGTTTTTGTTAGGAATGCTAATTCTGTAGTTTGCCCCCCAATTGGCGCTGCAAAGCATGGTCAATAGGATGGAATGAAAAAGGCAATTTTTTTTTAGATTTTAATTTGGTAATAGTGCGAAAATTTTGCTTTTAGGTTCAAAAAGAATTTTATCAAATTTGGTTGCAATGCAATAAAATCTTGACTTACCGCAAAGAGCTTAAAATTTGTAAAAAAATTGAAAAACATTACAAATTTTTAAAATGGGTCTTTAAGAAATTTGTTTAGATTTTAGTTCGGTAATAGTGGAAAAAAGTTGCCTTTTAGGTTCAAAAAGAATTTTTTTAAAATTTGGTTGCAATACTACAACATCTTAAGGTGCCGCAAATAGCTTAAAATTTGTAAAAATGTTGAAAAAATGATAAAATTTGAGAAATATTTTTTATGAATTTTTGTAAGTATAATGCTTTAAAAGATGGTTTTAAATGCATACATATGCATTATAATTAGAACAAATATTAATTACAAGATACAATGATAGTAATAAAATATTTTTAATATCAAATTTTGCGTTTCTTACTTCTGTATTACTTCTCTTTCCACTGCTTGCGAGTGACAAGGAAGCCAAGGGAAGTCGACAACCGTGTCCATTATACGATTTGGCTCAGCATTCGATACTTGCGTATAAATATAATATCAATATTACCTAAACGGTTATAGCTAGTTAGCTTCCACAAGTGTTTTCAAGAAGAAAAAGCAAGAAAAAGTAAAGAATTGCATAGAATAGTTAAGTTTAATCAAGAAAGGTAAAAAAATATCAGTGTGTCAGAAACAGTTACTGGCGACAATGACAACGCAGAAGGAAAACCGTGCTCTTTTCAAAAAGAGGTAAACCAACCAGATCCTTCAAATATATCTTAATACTGGCATTGTAAACATTGTGAAAGTGTATGTGCTTGCGTGGTTTAATATTAAAATAAAAACTTCATATACTTATGGTTCCGAACATCCGTTTAACCTCAACTCATATTCAAGATATATCTATGACGATATCAAGAACGTTGCAGACCCAATTATTCAAAGATATTAGTATTCCGCTGCCCCAGAAAATATCCTTTTTTCCATGCTAAGTGATGAACGTAAAATTCAATGAGAACTTGATTTACGACTTGTTTTAAAAGCAAGAACAGAACTTAGAGGCGGAGTCAGGAAGTTTAAAGTTCCAAAAATAAACTTCGATACAAGGGATTACATAGACATGATCTCATGGCTTAACTGAATCCCCCACCCTTTGCTAAAACATTTTCCAGAGATTCTGAAAGTGTTACATATTTCACTTATAGAAGGATCCCTCTCTGAAGCAATTTTGAGGTTATGTCTAATATAACAGTAGCACTTCATACCGCATTCGTAAACAGACAGTTGAACTTCAAGAAAATCACTAATTTTTCTAAAAATCGGACATTCCGACATTTGTCTCGTCTTCACTAATTTAGATTCAGTCATTTTTACTCACAAAAAAGTACACAAGCACACAAACTAACAAATCAATTACGTTAATCAATTACACAATAGACGGAGTGGATATGTCAACTCAATTGAATTCGGCAAAGTTACTGATCTGACACAGCTCTGAGCTTGTCACATCACAAGCAGACAAATCTCCGCCTCCCCTCAATAACATCCCCTTCGGCGATGACTCATCATGCCATCATGCCATACCAATGCAAAAGTAAAACTGTTTTTATATTTCCATTCATTTTATAACGCTTATTTAAAAAATTTTATTTCATAATCGAGGCACTCCAAAATCTTTGAAAAATTCCATTACGTGTTCTTTTATGAAATTGTAACATCCTTGCGACAGCTTGCTCAATATGTACTCCAGAAATGTCCATATTTTTTATTTATCTTATCTACACCCAAATGCATGTTTTTGGTGATATTACAAATTAAAAATCGAAAGCTGATTCTTTCTCAAAAAACTTTAAAAATGTAGCAAAAATTTCAATCTTATGAAACTTTAATGTTCCTTGCGGCCCCTCAAAACTTACTCCAATATTTTTCATATTCTAAATTTATCTTATCTTATTAAAGTAGAAAGTCTTTAGTAGAACTCAATGCTTCCTTTTGCTTAAGGAAATGGTTAATTCCAGCATTCAAAAGACTAAACCCTAGTTTGAAACACCCGTAATAAAGTTTCTCTTCACAACAAGTGGTTTCGTATTTAAATGATATCGTATTCAAAATGGATTCAAGATTAGTGAAAGAATATCTTGGTGTATTTTTTTTATACTTAAGCAGCATTATTAAAATATTACAATTAAAAATTACTTATTCTGCACTTTTCTGTTTTCTTTTTACCTTTTTATTTAATAATATTTGTAATAAAATACCATTTTTCATCTAAGAAACTTTTATTTAACTGAATTCCTCATTCAGAAAAAAGATGGTTGAAGCAAATTGCTCATCGATTGCTTTATCCAGTGACCACTCGTATATTTCTTCTTCCTTTTTATAACTTTTTCCTGGGTCAGTCAGCCATTAGATCTGGCAACAGCATGTGTTTTTAGGCTGGAAACCGAGAGCGAGGATCCTCCGACTGACCCCTCACAGAGACACTGACTCAAAATAAATGACCCATTCGAGGTTTTGTGAAGTTAGAAAGAAATATAAAAACGCCTAATGACACAGATGTCCTATCCAGGTGGAAGGAGAAAAATGTGAATCCTGGGATAAGACGATGTTCTTTATGTCGGTTGCGAACTTATATATCTTATCAGTGCTGATGAAATACATTTTGTGTTGTGTAGCTAACGGACGCTTTCAAAATTTTGAAAGGGGGGAATTTCTGTTCTTGTCAGGTTTTGTGAAACGTACTCAATACACGTACAAACGTTTTGAACCAAATTTTGGATATGGGATTAAACTGATTAAAATGGTTATTCAAATGAAACGGTTGCTGGCCATCTGAATAACACCAAAATATGGATAATAATCATTTTCTTTCTTTAGAAAACGCTTTTAATAGTGTACTGAAAAAGTAGAAAATAGGGTGTTTTTTTATAAAACAAGGAATTTAAAAATGTCGCAGAAGCGTGCTTGATACTTGATCGAGATACTGTCATTACATTCGAAATTTAATCCTATTTATAATGAGTCTCCTCAAGACTATTGGTCATATTTGATTTCACATTCATGGCCTCGATATAACATCATATGCATGATTCTTCCCAACTGTTTGACATTCTATTTGTAATAGTATTCAGTTGTCTTACTGAAATTCAGATTATTGTGTGCATGAACCTTTCTCATGTGGACAGTTCCATAACATCATAGCGCTATTAAAAACCGTTCGTTTGTTTACTCAATGTCGGAATATCAGAACTTCATTTTTTTTATTTATTTTGTAAACTACCCGGCTATGAAACAGAATCTTCCTTCCTGTCATTTCAAAGAATAAAGGAAAATCAGCCGGTTAAATATTTATTGAAAATTAAAAAAAGTTTTGAATTCAGGATGGCAATCTGAATTAAAGACCGCATATCAAATTTCAACCATCCAACTATGTATAGGAGAAAGTAATCTCTCTCTCTCACTCTCTCTCTCTCTCTCTCTCTCTCTCTCCCTATATATATATATAGACGTATAAAGAAATGATGTTACGATATACGATATAGGAAACGTCAGAAGATAGATGATCCTGATATTTACATTTTTAATTGCGCCATGATATCACGGAACTGATTTCTATTAGAAAGGGTCATGAACACAATAGACAGAGCATATGTGAGGCAGTTAAACATGACTTTGTTGTCTGAACATTGAGTGGAATCGTGTACAGGGAGTTTATAATAGTTAAATGAATTTATTTCATTGAATGGGTTGTAATATTGAGCTTATCGTCTTATTAAAAAGTAATGGGGAAATTCTAAATATCTATACTTTACGTTTAGCCATTATTTTGATAACAGGGTCGCGAAAGGTAGTAGCATTTTTATAAAAGTAAGCAGGCTGAAATAAATTGGAAAATAAAGCTTTCATTGCACCACGACTATGAAGAAAGATAGTAAAAACAATGAAAAAGCTTGCCTTTATTCATTTTCTCTCCATATAAATAATCACTAACAGTAGCAAAGAATAATTTTGTATCAAATTTCAGACAAAGATTTTAGCTTCACGATATTTAACCCAGCAACGATGCATGAGAAAGTGACAAAGGATGTTTAACAAAAGAGCTTAACTAAATCTCACGTAATAAAAGAATTCTTAGAATAATTAAATCACGCTTATTCATCACGCTTATTCATCATCATTTGTCATTAAATTCTATTAATGAAAAGCTGCCATTGTCTTTCTTTTCAGTATAATTGCATGATTCTTTTTTCCTCTGCATAATCAAATTTAGCAAAACATGCGCTCAGTTGGTGGTGAAGTCACATAGTTCCGCAATGTTATTCTAACTAGCACACAAGTTTAACTGCAAAAGAAAAAGCTAATAGTTAGAAATATGCGCTTTTTCAATTCAAGCTGGTGGCTGAATATTTGTGAAAGTATTAGGACTTTTTATGGATGGATACTATTTTTCATAAATTTTTATTATTTTTGCTCTTTAAAAAGTTACAATAAAGCTCTCATCTTAATGTTTCGTTACTTTAAATTAAACGTGCAAAACAACGACTTGATTTTACTTTAAAATAATATGGTTACGGATTTTTCTTCCGCAGCCAGGTTCGCTTGATAGTGGGTGTATGGTGTAAAAACACAATCAGCAGTCCTCAGTAGAAACACAACGATGTTTATTTACACGAAGACACTAATACAAAGACGAAGATTATTTACAGCAGAGACGAACACAGGACATCACACAATAGCGCACTACAGACGACAGTAGCTCACAAGTAGCAATCGTCCACGGCGCACGAAGCAGCTAGACAGAATCCAGCAGGAGAGGAGATAATCGGAGCTTTGCTCTACAGTCTCTCCGAAATGGCTGAACTTCTCGCTGTCTCCTCGCTTTAGCTGCCAACTCGCTACTTCTCACAACTGGCTACTACACACGAGATACGACGCTGTCTCTACAGTAGACAACAGGACTCAATGCTCACAGCTCAGCTCAGCACTTGCTCCACACAATGCTGGCACTCCGTTGTTGCTTCGCTATCCTCTTGAAGACTCGTTACTTGTCGGCGATTCCTGTCTACAATTCACGATGACAACTCTCGATGACATACGACACACACCGCAGATTGTCACCGGCCTTTTATAGTTCCCAGGAGGCGGGACTAAAAACTTCTAGACCAATCGGGCGTATCTCGGTTCCTAATGGACGGATCGAACAAATTCTCAAAGTTTCGAACATTATCCATTTTGTTGCGAAAGTCGCCAAATTCGCTCCCAAGTTTGTCGCCAAGCTCTGGGATCACTGGTTCAGCATCTGACAGCATCCAATACAGATGACTGTAAAACGGTCTTTCTTTTGATGACACTATTCGCGTTTGGAAGCAAAAGTACAGGTTTGTAAAAATATATTTAGCACATTTTCTGACAAACTAATATCAAAGGCAAGAATGGAATGAAATTACATGGCGCCACAATCATATGATCAAGGCAGATATCCTCTAATTGCACGTTTTATTTTATTCATTGACTTGATTTTTCTTTTCCTTCTGCAAGAATGTTATTGAAAATCATTTGTCCTGAATGGTCTTCCGCAACTGATGTGTATCATGAAACTGTAGGGAAGGTGCTGTTTGTTCAATGTTTATTACTACAAGACTCATTCTTCGATCATAAGCGCTGGACTATTGTTAAATCTACAATCACATCTGCCTAATAAAAAACAATTTTAAGTAGTTAGAAACAATTAAAATAATTGTGAAATTGATTAAGTAATAACAGTTCGAATGTCTTTTAAATTAAAACCATGGTAAAGAATGCCATTGCACATTTCAAAAGAGAATAAAATCCTATAAATTTTTGAAAGGGAAAAAGTTGAAGCATGTGATATATTATGAACCAGCATTGAAAGTCTTTTTAATGTTGTAAGAAAGTAAAGCAATTGTTAATGACTAGAAGATGTCTTCATCTAGAAGAACTAATTTTTCTGTTAACAGTATCTTAGATCTGATTTTCACTGATACACTGACGAAAGATGTAGTAGAAAATATCATGCATTTTTGCACATTGCTTAAGAAATGAAAATAAACTATTAGTTGCAGTACATTTTAGTAGTAAATATATCATAATATTAGAAGTCCCCTTTCCTTGCAATGGAGTCCTCTCTATCTATAACATTCAAGGTAACTCAAATAAAAAATGTTGAATCTTTGATTTTAATATCGTATCGAAGGAAATAGGGATCCTCTAATAAAAAAAATTGCTATGCCGAATACGAAATTTAAAAAAAAATGATCAAAAAATTAGTAATAACCTTAATTAGATTCGTGAATGGAAAATGGAAAATCGCAAACTTGAAACTTGGGAATTTGATATTTGCTCATCTTTAAATTTATTCGCACAATCAATTCATGCATAAAATTGTCTATGTCGGCAAACGCGAAAACAGCAGTTGAGACTTGAAATTTGCCAACAAAACACAAGTTGAATTGGCCAGAAATATTTTAGCATTCAGACGGCAATGGACGATTATATTATTATGCCTTTGTAATGCTACTTCTCAGTACAGTTAGTTCTATCACTTGAAAGATAATTTTACAGATACTAAACGGATGCCGGATTAACGACACCCAGGTTTTGGCTAGAAACTTAGCTACCATTTGGAAACTTTTTGACTAATGTGGGGACTTGGTGACAAATTCCTTTAGAGCTCAAGTTAATGGGTGAACGAGGTTTGGAAAATAGAATTGTGCGGAGTGATTTTTTAATAAAGTTATTAAAATTTTAAGTAAGCAAGCCAATTTTTAGCCGTTTTTCTCCATGTATTCCATAAATATTTCAACACTAAAATGAGTTTTAAATCATTTTAAAAGCCATTTTGTACACACATTTTTTGAAATTTGACAATTTTTTAGTTTCGCCAAATATCTATATTAATGATTTTTTTTATTTACTTAAAGCCTAGGAAGTGGGATACTGTTTTATATCTATGCAGGAATAAAAATATGAAATGACCAAATATGAATGAAATGAATGGCATGAAAATATGAAGTTGCAGTAACGTCATCTTAATTAATAGATGACTAGACAGCTAACGTATCTATAACTGCTTGGATGTCGCAATGTCTGCATAGCAAAAGCCTCACAATGCTGAAGGCAGAAAATTACTATTCAAAATGACAAGTATGATTTTGAATTTTTGTAGAAAATACTACTTATTCTACAAAATTTTTTAAATTCTCGGAAATGGCTCAATGGCTATTTGTAGATCTGAGTCTCGAGAAAACCTAGATTCCATATTGCCGAACTACATTTTGTCTTATCAAGCACGAGGGGAGGGTCATGTTTGTTTACACATTACTCTTTTTTTCTTGTGTATGAAATATGGAGAAAGTATTGCAATCGTCAAAAAATTCGAAACCAAGATTTTGACGATTCTAACGTTTTAGACCTCCTTAATTCGAAAAACAAAATTTTGGTATCATATCTATCTGTCTGCGACAAAGATAATCCGAAGATGTTTTCACCTATGCAGGTAACATTGAGTGTATGATCTAATACATAGACTTCTATCAAATTTTGGACAAAATCCAATCACAATCACAAGTTTACAAGTCAAGCACAAAACGAAGAAAGCTAGATGGATAAAGTGCAGTACAGATTGAACACCTATAGTGCAGACACCCATTACATTTAAATTCAAATCCAATGGATGGTTGGTTATCTGTCAGTCTGTACTTCCAGAAGCATGAAAAGGCAATAACTCAGAAATGCATTTTAAATATGTTTACGCATTTAAATATGTCAATTCGGTATCCAATTTTATGACTACCATTATAGTTCAGTGTCAAATTTCAGTTTCAATCGACTGGGGAAAACGCGTCAAAAATCCAAATTCGATTTTCAGATACTATGCTCTTGATATGCCAATATGCAAGGTGGTATCTTCCTTGCCCAAAGCTCACATTTTTTTGTCGGTGGCTGGAGGAAGGGTAACACTTTTATTAGAGAGTATGTGAGAGTTTTTTGGAGAGACTTCGTGGTTATTATTTAATTTTTTAGCTCCATCTCACAGAGAAGAGTATTGAATGCTTATTTTATATCTTTTATCTTTCACTTCATTCAAAATTTCATCTCGTAAACTTTTTTAATTCTATTGAAAGAATCCGCACAAATAGATTGGTAAACAATTCCACCAACTGACGGGTGATTCTCTTCATAAAGTTGACATTCTCTTCATTCGTTAAGCTTTTGATTTATCGATGCTAGTACTTGAGTATGTTTTAACGCTATCGTGATCACATGTACTGATTTTCCGTTGACGGACTTCAACCACATATCATTGAAATAGGCAGTTTTCCTTACGAAACTTCCTTTCTCATAGCTCGTTTATTACGTTTTTCAGTTACTGCGTTAAAAAAAACGGATACAAAACTACAATTCAATTTTTTTTTTTTTCCCAATTTCTTGAAAATTCATGGAAACTTATATTTTTTTTGGATATTTTGGATATTTTTTTTTCAATATTTCATAATCAAAGAAGTAAAAGATAGATCTCATTTTATTTTAAATATATAAAATAAAAACACTATCATATAAAATTACAGAAAAGATTTTTTTTTAATTATTCAATGTAAGAGCAAGTATTTAAATAAATTCTAAAAATAATCAGAAAAAAAAATACACCGATGAACTTTTACCTTGGGCCGAATAAAACATCTTCTTTAAACCGAAAGCCAAAAACATACATAGAAATAGAAAGAGAATTTCTATCCTTTGGTATTTTATTCAGAATAAATAGTTCACTCATTAGTAAGATATCATACTTAGACTCTCCTCTCATTATCTGCAAGGTTATTAAGAAACTCAGAATTATCATCTCTTCCTTCTTCTTCTTTTTTGTTTTTTTTTGTTTTGTTTTTTTCCTTCTTTGGAAAGTCATACGGAGGAATGGCTGAGGACGATAATGACATACGCAGCAATCAGTGCTGCGAGATTCTTGCCTGACCTGCGCTTCCACATTAAATGGCTTGTTAAAGAAATTATTTTCGTAATGAACGGAAACAGAGAAGAAAAGGGAAAGAAAAAACGAATTTCGATCATCGTTTTAAGAATAGTTAACCATTTTTTAGTGCAATCATTTGGGAGAGTGAATGAATGGTTAGTTTTATCTGAAAGAACAACGAGTATTTTTTGGGAGTGTTTCCCTTTTCTTTTGTCTTTTTTTTCTTTTTTGATAAAAGTAAAATCATTTGGAGGACGTCCCCGATTAGAACTGAGATAAAAAGTAATCTTTCTTTGCATTAAGGTTTCATTTTTTTTCTGGATAATTTCTTTTCCTTATTGTTTTCTATATATTTTTTACGAGAGTACTCAATCTGAAAAAGAAATCGTAATTCCAAAGCTTTCTCTATTCCGAAATGTTCCCTATTAAGACAAGAAAGTAGGTTAAAAATTAGAGAAGCTATCAGTTGAATCCAGAATCTCTAAGAAAATTTTATTTTACATCATGTCCGGTCATCATGTGGGTACGGGTATTTCAATCAGTGCTCTCATTCATCGTGTATCAAACGATGAAAGAATGGAATAATGCCGATTTATTTAAAAACAGCTCTGCAGTAAAAGAACCTGAAATAGCTTGAAATTACTTCGTTTTATACGAAAAAGTGACAAAGAAATATTATAGTACCCTAGAACAAACGATATGAAAGATCCCATATGTAAGATGGATCAATTATGAAAACTAAAAAGGAACAAGTAAATATTTAAATGCCTATTTAATTAATTTTATAACTTTGAAATTACTTGAATTCATTGAACTGCGGAAACTTTTTAAAGCCTACGTCTTTATTATCATAGATACTATGACTCTATAAGATAATGTATATAATATACACTCATGTCCATAAATTAAGAATAATGCAAGTTCAGGAGTCAGAAGCAGAACAAATATGACTTATTTGTAAAGCCTATTTATTAAGCAAATGGTATATATGTTTAATATCATTAATAAAAATTGCAATTTTTTTGCTCCCTGGAGCAAATTAAAAAAAAAACCTATTTACAAAAACCAATATTACATGGTTGGTATGATGGTTAATACATAGTACGTCTCCCATTCGATGCAATACAGTCCGTACAATGCCTAGGCATGCTGAGTATCAAATTATCGATCTGATCTTGGGGAATTTTACACCACTCAATGCTCTCCGAAATTCCGATAGACATGTAGGAGGTGGTTGACGGGTTGCAACTCGTCGGCCAAGATTGTCCCACTCATGCTATACTGGATTCAAGTTCGGTGACAATGCTGGCCAGTCCTACTGAGGATATCCTCCGACTGAAGGTATTTGTTTACGATGTTCGCACGGTGAGGGCGAGCGTTGTCATCCATAAACATGAATTCTGCTCCCATGGCGTCCCGAAACAAACGTACATGTTGTTCCAGAATGACGTCCCGATAGATTTGACCTGTCATGCTTCCAATTTGAACATGCAGGTCAGTTCTGGAACCCAGAATAATCCCCCCCCCAATGAGCAATCCTGCACCACAGTAACGGTGTCTTAAAGGATGGTAACGGGTACCTGGCGCTCTCCATATGAAAGTCCGGTGAGAATCAGACTGCAAGCTATACCTGGACTCTTCGGAAAATATCAGACAATCCCACTGTTGCGGTGTCCACAATGCATGCTCTCTAGGCTAATCGCAGGCGACAATGAGTTGCAGTAAGTGGTACACATCTGACAGGCTTACGAGCCTATAGACCAATCTGCCCTAAGCGTCTGTACACGGTCTACCTTGAAACTGTCGTACCAGTGGCTGAAGAGAGCTGACAGGTCTGATGCTGTGCTCCGTCTGTTTCTTTCGGCAGTAACTGTCAAATACCGGTCCTCATTCGGCTTTGTAACTCGGGGGTGACCTGTACTGCAACTTCTACTCAACTTACCATCATCTTGGAATCGTTGCTAAAACCTGAAGATGACACTCTGTGCGATTCCAAGCTCCTCGGGTACTTCCAGCTGGATACGCCCACATTCCAGACGGCCGATAATTCTACCACGTAAAGAATTTAACAATTTTACTTCTTTGCCTGTATTCCTTACACATACTCTTGCATTATGACGTACTATCGGTGTCATCTGGTGGCTTCTAGCAATTTACATACGATTTTTGAAGATGTGTCTAGTTATTTTACGAGTGATATACGTATTTTAGAGTTCGATTTCCGCGTGACTCTGAATTATCCTTAATTTATGGACATGAGTGTATATTTTATATGATGATGCCCATGATATATGTAATGCATACTGCTATAATATGCTGCATTATGTATGATAATATTTATAATAAAGTTATATGTACTTCATATCGAACAGTTTTAGAGCGTGTTAATAACTGAAATCTCAGAACTGTGCTCTGAGATTTCATTTACATGACATCTAAAGCTTCGATTCGGTGTATACGTAAGATGCGTAATGAGCTCTATATTTGACAATTCAAAATAGTTGTACGTAGTGAAAATAATTCCTGCAGATTCCTTGCAAACAAAGATATGAACGAAAAATTCCAACGTGTTAAGGTATACGTACACACTAGAATATTTTTTTTTAATTTTGACTTTAAAAATCCAGTTTTTTCACAATAGGTCATTAATATATGTTTGAACTCATTTCAGTGAGAAAAAAACCATATTATGCTAATTATTAATTAATTAAATAATATTTAATGATCTAATTAGCCTATTTTTTTAAACACGATATCTTAAATTCTAACTTGTACAGGCACACAATTCTAGTTGTAAATGATGCCTAATATTGGTCTTCATGTTGTCTGCCTCAATCAAGTTATAAAAATATATAGTTTTTATTAAAGTTTTTTTCATCAACGATGATTTTTTCTGTAATTTTAACTTTTAAATAGCTATTAAGCATTTACTTCTATAAATATAACTTTGAGTGAGGCACAAAACATTCGCTATTTCATACAGATTATTTTGATATATAAATAACTGTATTTGGGTTATGTTTTCTTGTTGAGTTATGATTGTTTGAATGAAGCAACATAGTGGAAAAATATCATTCTTCATAAAACGAGTTTTAAAAACACCGTAACTAGAGTTTTAATGAAAGCAGTTCAAGAAAAATAATTATAACTCGAGAAATAGTTCGAATATTGACAACATCTTGGTATCTTTCGAAAGTTAAAGGATCAGAGAACATTATTAAGCAATAAAAAAAATTATTCGATATTTTGAATGATTTTCGAAGTTTCAAGTGTGTGCATACACCTTAAAAAAAA
>JAPMOR010046952.1:226223-265881 GCA_026543865.1 Argiope aurantia | reverse complement strand
TTTTTTTCTATCCAAATTTGATATCAACAATTTTCACTAAAATTCAATAACTAGCAGTATTAACAGATACATCATAGTGCATATTTCTATATATATTCGTGTTCTTTTAAAAATTGCACAGATCAAAATTGCTCATATCAATCATAAGCGTGTAGCAAATATTGTACACTGAATGGCATGTACTTTATCAATTTTCCTGTTAAAATGGCGGCATTAAAAAAAGAGAATAAGTTAATTTCTTGAAGCTTTGCATATTTTTAGTTGTATACCAAAGATATGTTCTTCTTTTTTATTAGCCAATATATAAACAGCGAACTTCCTCATTTCAAGATATATATATTTCCGACGTCTCAAGATTTTGTTTTGATTTCAAGAATTATTGGATAAAGTTAATATTAAATAAACATTTTAAATTCCTTTTTAAATTTTTAAATTATGCGACAAAATTCACATTCGTTTGCTTTCCAATTTGAACTGCTATTGAATTCATACACTTTGAGTAAAATTCAATTGCAAACATTAATAAATAGGAAATGAAATATTATAGCATTCTTTCCCCTCGTAAAAGGTAACAGCGAAATTTATCTTGATGAAAAAGAAAGGAGAAAAAAAGCCGATACACTGTTCCAAAAATCTCGAGTTCTTGCCCTGATTGCATGGATTTTCCCTGCGACCCGCCATTGATTCTTCTCTAAGTAGAAAGCGCGCGCATACATATAGAAAACGCTGGAGGGAAAATCCAAGAACAAGAGATGAAGAGGGGTGAGTGAAGTGGGAGGTAGGAAGGGTGCGCGAGAAGAGATTCGTTTGACAATCAAATTAGAACTCCAATACGAAATAAAAAGTGCGAGAAAGAGATAGAAGGATATAGAAAAAAGAAAGGTGGAATGTGGAAGCTTTTGTCAGCATCGGAGAATCGTCTGCGTCTTTATTGGCGTTCGAAATCTTTTGTCAAAAGTAAAATTCTTTGTAGTAGACGCTTGCTGTTTGTATCTTGAAAGGGATATAAAAGTACGAAAATAGAAAAGAAATGAGAAAAATAAAAACGTCTTCACTCATATTTGATGCTGCCGTTGGGGGTTACCGTATCAGAAATTAGATTGAACACCGAGGTTGTGTTTTCGGTACGAATAACTTTTTCGGGAAGAAGAAGAGAAAAAAAAAAAAAGAAGTAAATATCACTTTATTCGGAATGAAAATTTTTGCTTTGTATCGACACCTTATACAGAAGAGAAGCAGGAAGAGCAAGTGGCTTCTTTTTTCTAGCAAAATTTTAAAATGTATCAATCAAAATCACATCATAAGTTTGTACCAAATGCTTCTTATTTGTGAATAATTCTGTACGATAATTTCACATATTTGGAATGATTTTTACATTCTTATGCTTTCTGAAGTACATTTTTCTGAATGTATATTAATCTTTGAAAAAGTTAAAAACTCTGAAATGCAACCTGTCTCAAAACAATTATAAAACAATTTTAGACATCGCAATCAATTTGTAAAAATATCATGATTCAAATATCATACCATTATTGTTTTTTTACGATATCCTGTGAAATAACGCACTTTTTCTTCTGAAAAAAAATCCCGAGGAATGTGAAAATGCAATGGCTTACTGCTCTTGTACCACGCGACAAAAGAAATTGTCTCTACCCCTTCGTTGAAAGATTAAACAAGAAAAACCCATTAGCAACAGAATACTGTGATAGTGTTAATGTGCAAACGTTCCAAGCTGTGGAGTTTTCGGGTTGGTGTGAGTTCTTCTGTAGTAATGCAAAAATGAACAAATAAGTAAGTATAAGCGGAATAAATATGCGGTAAGTACAAATAAATAAGTAAGTATATGCTCTTCCTTATTATTAGCTCTCATATTCGAGATGGGAGATAAAAAGACTTGCGAAGAAGACTATTACAAAACTAAATTCAATGCATAACCAAAAAACAGTGCATTTAAAATGAGCTTTTTAATTGGAAACCTAATTTTTTTTTTATTAAACACATTTTGACCTCTTTTTTTAAACCACTCTCTTATTACAATAATTTTACAAAAAAAAAAAAAAAAAACATTGAAAAGGGTTAAAAATTATAGAAAGAAAAACAAACAGTTCAAGTTTTATTTAAAATGGAGTCATTGAATCAGCATCCGTTTTGAGTTTACACTCATTATTTGTGTTTGGGATGGGTGGGGACAGAATTTTTAAATATTTTGAACTATAACTAGATATAACTATAACTTTTTGTTCAAAAAGTAGTACTACACAAAATTTTAAGTTATGTTATACTGGATAACCTTTTACCCCCTTAAAAATGCGCTTTCATATTCAAAAAGATCTGGGGCTTATTACAGAAGAATGGTTAAAGACTGAATTTTTTGATTCGATGTTCTTTTCAAGTATGCAAATAGGAATTTATTTTTATCATTTATATAAATATGTAAATGTGGATTTAAGGCCTCTCTTTTGCCTCCTCGCTGCACTTTTCTGGAACTTGAGAATCCTTCACTTATTTCGAGGATCAAAGCAATAAGCCGAAAAAGGTGGCTTAGGCAAATCATTTTTCATCTGAAAAGATCTGCTTATTTCTATTTGAAAGAGCATTCACAATCTAACCTTCTAAAGGTCTGCTCAAATCCCTCTCACTTAATCATGCAGATGTTTAAGGACTTTCACGTATTCGTCTTTTGTAACTAACTATACGACCCTCTTCCGGGAATTGCACATATACAACCCTTTATAATAGAAGCGAACTCGACATATTTTTTTCACCGTGACCGCATGTTATAAATTCCTGCAAATATGAACTATAAGTGTTTGCATTGGATAAATTAAATGCTGATTAGTCAGCAGTCTTTGTTTGCTCTGCGGGAAATGGCATCGTTCATGTGCATTCGGAATATATTATAAAATTCGAGAATGTGATTGTGAATATAATTTGAATAACTATTACATATGAATAATGAGCACGTATCCAATTCCTATTATTCTAATAAATTTATTCAAAAATGGAGTATCGTCACTTATTGAAAGTAATAGAATGGCTGATAAAAGCGGATCAGTCAAGAATTTGGCATTCTCTCCAAATGGACTACTTGTTGACTGTGTTAAAACTTGAGAGAGTGAGTGATTTATCGTTTTATAGCACATGGGTCAAGATAGGCCATCCTGAGGCCATGATAGACGCCGTGAAGATGATTATAGAAAAAACAACGGATGCAAGGCATCGAATGAGAAGACCTTCATAAAGCCAATTTCAGCAAGAAATGAGACCGCATCATTCAAAGATGGCAATCTCCTCACCATTTGCATCTGGGATTTTTAAAATTCTAGTCGGGAGAGTTACCGCGTTAAGATATGGCGGACAGTAAGATCTACATGGCATTTGGAGCGAATAGGGGCTAGCTCTACGTTAAGTAGATGTTGACGTGTAATTTTACTGACTCATTTTACTCCTGTTAAAATAATATGGCGTAAAACAGTGATGGAGGATTGAATAAAATTATCTTTTACTTTTCTGTTCGTCCCAGATTTTCTGCAACGGCTACTCATTTTGGATTTTAAAATACTCCCAACATCTGGGAAAAGAACATATGGCCATATAATTCTGTCGGCCTCCTTCGCAGTTTGATCTGCCTTCACAATTTTAATAATTCCAGTGTGTCCTGAGATTCAACAAAATAAAATATCATAACTTCGGTGCAAGAGTTTTAAATATAAGTTATATACCTTATGTACAAGTGGACGATTTTTTTTTTGGGGGGGGGCGGATTTTCACTACAAGACCGAATGGAATGTCCAAACCTTTGACATTAATAGCGGCGCAAAGGATTATGGATATACACGGCAATTTAAATATTTTATATGTACACTTTTTGGGAGTATTGGAATACTAAATATCAAATGTTTGGTTTGGAAATAGTGTCCATCTTTACGAAAAGACATTTCTGAAACATTTTGGTCTTTCATGACGTTCCTTTCTGAATGTTGTTGGAATTTTCAAAGAGTGGTAGGAAGTCGTGGAAATTTTGCTTTCTCCAATCTTTTCCGAATCCGTTATCAAGATGATTTGTTTAGAATGACCAGTTTCAGTTGAAATTAAAAAAAATGAAATCAAATAATGAAAGAAGAATCGCCAGGGTAACTTGTGAATACGATAACCGTATTTACTATAGACAATAAATCTCTTGCTATTTACGAGACGAATCCCTCGGTTTGGGACGCTCTATCACTTCGACCTCTGAGGGGCTTTGAGTATGAACCATAACCATTATATCTCCACCAGGGTGAGTGATGGTGAGTATAGGAGAAAGTTCATTTCGTCATAAGCATCTGTTCAAGAACTCAGAATCTTTTTACACCAATAGTAATGCAAAGTTTTCTGATACCCCAGAAAACATCCGTCTTCTTTCTTAACCATCTTTTGAAAATGCAGGATATTTCATATTCCCTTCACCTATCAGAATCAACTTTAGGAATCATTCATCAAGGTAATTTTCTACTTTGTTTTGGATGATTGGTTAAGAATTTTCTTTCATTTGAAATGATTCGTGGCCTAATTTCCTAACTCAATTGTTTCGGTTATAATATATTGATCTGACGTCCATGTTTTTGATAAAATATTATTTCTAATACATTCATTTTCTTGTACTAATAAAAGCGTGTTTTTTAACCTTCCCTCCACTAAAACGGCCCAACTCGACCTTGCAAATTTTATACTAATGGGCAGGTTTCTTCTTCAGACAAGAAACTCAGGATAAATCGAGAACATCTTTAGTAATAGCTTGATGCATCCATCGTTTGTAACACAAACATACCCCAAAACGGCGCATTAATATAAACCGGAGCACAACTGGATTAGGTTGCATTAATAACAGAAGGGATAAATGCATTTTTATTACTTAAATTTTATTTTATTTTTTATATTTTTCGATCCATTATTATTGTAGCCAAATATAGAAGAAGACTGCGGTATTATACTAGTTAAGCCTTCTACGATTTAAATGAATGCTACCGAATATCAAACTAAAATATATTTGAAAAATATCCTGACATCCTTTGGATTATATAAAAGTTCTTAGAATCCATGCTTGAAAAAAAATCATTAATTCTTTTGCTCATTACGTAATCTGGGAAAATAAAAAAAAAATAGAAAAAGCTTTTTTTTTTTTTTTCAATTTATTGAAAGTTTTGGGATTTCAGTGCCATGCCGAAATGACAAGAAACTGAACATGCAAAACTGCTAGCCTGTAAAAATATTAAATATGGTAAAGTACTTGTCTGTAGCGCTGAAAATGCAATAATGAATTGGAATTATTTTACCGCTTTTTCAATAGTCTAGTAGTTATAGTATAAAATAGCGAGGGGAAATTCCAAAAGTAATTTCTCCGAATAGCAGATCTGGACAGTAAGAAGAAAATGTCTCTCTCGCAAAATAATGAAGACATGCAATTGTTTTGTATCCATCTAACAATAAGAAATGTATTGCATGGAAATTCTAATGTTGTGTATGAGAAAAGTACAAAACGTTCTCTTTCAAAGCTGCATATTGATTCATGTTTCAATCTTGCTTCAACATTTAATGGTTTGCACGTACTGGAATAATGTCGTATTGGCGGTGGAAAGCGTTTCTTTTAATTTAGCAAATCAGATTAAAGTTGAACTCAATTTTTCAGAGTGAATTAGATTTAACTGGCCTGATCCGCATAAAAAAAAATACCATCTGTTTTCAAAACGTCAATTCTGTTAAAAATATATCAAATTTGAATCGCGTTTACAATCGTTAGGCAGCTGTAAATTTTTTCTTCGAAATAGAACTGAATTTAGTATTATATCACAATATACTAACTGATAATCTGTTGTGGCTTATTGCTCTGATTACTTCAGGAGATATATTTTAAGCCTTTCTACGGCCGTGGGAAATATGCTTCCCACCAAATTTATCTATCTTTGTATGAAATTATGTAGGTTGGCATAAGTTCTGACAAATATTTTTAGAAAGACAGAAACGTATATGCTTCAGTTCTTTATCTTACACAAAATGATGTGTCTTAATTATTAATTATCCAAATTAATTAATTAATCAAATTTAATTTATCTAATAAGCTAAATGAATTCCTTTTATCATTCTAATTTCAAGCCTAAAAATATTTTAACATATGACTAGAAAAAAAAATGGTACTTTAAAGGGTTAATGGGATAATACATATCCCATTAAAATATACAATCTGTACTTATTCCACACTGTACAAGATTTTGGATGAAAATGAAAGACATTAAAATTTCGTCGTCGTCTTTACCTGAATCCATTGGAACGCAGTTCGTACATTAGGACTCAAGAACAAGTGACAATGCAAATGTAAAATGTCTTTTGAGCTCGGTTTGGTACTATGAACCGACGATTAATCTATCAGAAAAAGGAGATCATTAACTAAAGAATAAATCATATTGATTTTATAATTTTTTCTAAGTTCCCACTTTTTTCCCAATTTTCTTAACTTATTTCTTGCTGTAACTTTATTATATCATGAAGTATGCTTCTATTTCATTAAAATAAACATTTCATTTAAAAATGTACTATATTCTTATAATACCGTCTATTTATGCGGCATTCCACTTCTTTTCCTGCGATTGTATAATTAGTATGAAATTATGTAATCAATTTTTCAAATTCTTTTTAGCATAAGAATCAAGTAATTTGATGATTTGAAAATATTCAAACTGTAAAATGTTTTTGAGAATGCGTAAGAACACATAATTGCATAATTTTAGTATGTTTATTGGATTAAAATATTCCATCTTTACCATAAACAAGACATTTTAAATTGGGACATTTAAAAATAAGTTTTTCTGAAGAATTCCTTTTTTCCCTTTGAAAAAACACAGGAAAATTTTATAAACGTGTTCCTGTTTTATAATGCAATGTCTTAATTCTTACTGGCGAAATATTTTTATTTTCCTAAAACAATTATCGTTGTTAATGTTCTTAATTCCGACAAATGTTTTTGTAAGCGTAAAGTGCGGAAAATGAATGGAGAAAAATTCATATGTAATTATGAGTGAAGGTTAAAATTTCATAACCTAAAAATGTTTTCTTTCATATAAGACAATCAACGCAATATGATAAATATTTGTGCATAATAAGGTTAGCGCTTACATTATCCAAAATTATGCTTCACCAAATTTGCATAAGAACAATTTTTTCTACGGAACACTTTTTGAGACGTAATTAGTTTTCAGAACATGAGAAATTTTTCTATTATAAATAGGTTAAGCAATTGGAGTAAACATTAAAATATCCAGATACATGTTCTTAATAAACGTGAGATAAATGCATGCACTAAAAAGGCCAAATTACATCTCAGTGCAAATATTTTGAAAATTAAGTTTTACTAATTGAATAAAATACTTTAGATAAAAATTCCCATATCAATTTAATGAAAATGGCTTATTCCTATTCTCTGAAAATTATTGCAAGTTATTAAAGGGAAATATTTTATTCACGCTAGGAATTTCACAGACACATTTCTGATTCCCAGAAGGATCTTTGAAAATACCTCTTTGCGAAAAAATTATTTTGCTGTTTTGAAAGTGCTCAGAATTCCTGGAAAGAATTTAATCGGCTTTCATGTGGTTTTCTTTGTAATGTAAATTTACGTTTCGATTATTGTAATTTAGCAGAATGAGAAAAAAATTTTAGAAATATGTCTGAACTTGCAGTTCAAGTATATTTTTAGAAGCTCTTACTTTTAGATTTTTCCTGGAATTTAATCGATGCAAGCCCAACTGCATCGTCCTATGCATGGCAGGTCGATTCACTGCTTATGAAGGAAAGCAAGGGTCGAAGTATTCCCGGAAGATTTTTCACACAGCTTATAGCCTTAAACAGACAGACATCTTGCATTTTTCATAACCATCCCGATTTTGACAAAATGGCGCAAGATTTACCTATTAAAAAATAGTTATGAAAAACTTTAATTGTGAAAAAGCAGTAAATCTTAGTATTTAAAAAATAAATTTCTGCAAATAATCTTTGTGTCTTTTAGCTATATTATCCCATTTCTGAGCAACGCCAGGCCAAAATTATAGGGATGATAAGGCTATTTAGAAATAATCTCGTTATTTAGCTTTCGAATAGTGGTTAAATGACAAGGAAGACACTAGAATTGGTAACATTCCTCTTCAAATGTCTGCATCACATTCTCTGATGGACTTTAAATTTTCGTCGTCTGATTTAACGTTTATCAACCCAGTGCATATAACGGACTAGAAGACGAAAAACTTTACCATCCATTCACAATTGCTTTAGCTTCTACTTCCTATATTTTCTCGAGTAACATATTGAAAACATGCTGAATGCTAAGAAATCGGCCGATAGAAAGGTGTTTTGTATATAAATATCTCTCTTATTGCAGGTGTTCTTCTTAATATATACATAGTGGAGCAAAGTAATAAGATGACTTTGAAATCATCCAAATAACGGAAACAAAAATGGACGCATTGTGATTTCACAGCATCTAATCGTAGTCATGAAGAGAAAAATCACATGCAGCAAGTGATATCCATTTTCCCATATGCTTTGCGGTTCTGCGTGGCGTCACTACCCAAGATTTCATAACATTTCGAATCCTCATTTTGGAACTTTACGTAGATTATCAGGTGATTCTATTTTGATTTATGAATTTTTTTAACCTATTTTAAGTTAGTGAGGAAATAAGATTATTTTGCTGGGTTTTGAAATCTGCGACAAAATATGAACTAAACCAGTTGCGAATGATTCATTATCTTTTCAAGAATACCATTTTGTGATCACAGTTGCAATTCTTGCCAAATTTTGGTTTCAATATCTTGGGAAAAACACACACATTTGATTTTCGGATATCTTGAATCGTGCGCCAGAAATTCATTGCAAAAAAAAAAAAAAAAAAAAAACCCATCAAGCATCAGATCAGTGTTACACTGCATCTGTGTAATACTGATCAGATCAGTATCTGTGTATTTACACTAAAGCTTAACATTTTTAATTATTGCGAGCCAACGGCATGCGATATGTTCACTGCTTTATCCAAGGTCCACAGACACCTGTATTGGTGAGCGTGTGAGAAAGTTTCGAGGGTTTTGTTTCCGCGTGTAGAAATTATATGAAAAGAAACGACTGTCATGGTCGGAAAATTTGACCTTGGAAAGTTTATGAATCTTTTCGTTCTATAACGCCTTGAGTCCGAAAAATCCAACATTATTAGAATTATGTATGTTTATTAAAAGTATAATTTAGATTTAAAGATTGTGCACAGGTCAGAGTTGAATGACAATGAAGTAGGAAAATTCCACATGAAAGTCATTGCCATATATTAAATAACAAATTTAAAAGTATTTTCTTTTTTGTGAAAAAAAAATGCCCAACGAAGAGGCATTGTGAGCTTCAAATGAAACTCGAACTCAGCATGATTACAGCTTTGAAAGTTTTAAAACTCAAGAATTAAAAAAAAGGCATTTTTGCTGTTATGATTGTTTTATTGATTGGACAAGCTACACAGAAAAAATTTGGTTTGCGAACTTTAAACCAAAATTATAAATATCCTTAACATTTTGGAAGAGAAGTGATCGACTGCCTGTTTGAGAATAAGAAAATTGAGAAACGCCATAAGCATTAGGCATGAAATTTGACCTAATTTTATCATCATATTTATAGATTTACATCATATTTGGACTAAATTCGTTTATTGATTGACCTTTTGTCCTTCTGTGTATTATGTATGATATAAATTCAGAACATGACTCTTTAGATAAATGAAATTAATGAAATTTGTGTGTTGCTTGATATGACAACTAAAAATTTATGTAAATGTTTGAACACAATTGGTCAATTGTTCGGAATTGCAAACTCACTTCTCTTCACAATGCCAGAAGAGGTTTTGTTTTGTTATATTAACATCCCGTTTTTAAAGTAACAGTAGGGCTATTTTTTGGACGACCCTCGTCATTTTGAACAGCGATCAGATGACGTGGACCCTGAGCTGGTAACACCTTCTCCAAACTTCCGCACCACACCAGAGGGAAGGTCGTTTGGCCCCTGATTTAACGCTTATTAGACTCACTTACAAACCGGTTCTTCGGAATCGGGTCTCGAACAGGAAACCCTCCAGTTCCAAAGCCGATGGAAGCCGAATTCTTAATATACAAAAAGTTTCTCTTAATATACAAAAAGTTCATTATTAATCAAGATTTGACCTTAAACAAAATTTTATTCCCCTAGCCCGTTTTGTTTCGAATTCATGTGTTTATTCGTATTTAGACAGATGGATGAAAAAGCCTTAATTCCCTTAATGGTATTTTTCGGATTCAAAGAGGTTTGAAACGGTAATATTGATAACGGTAATTTTAAAAGTCAATTATTATTTGACGGTTATAATGCTGTAATGGTCTATGCTATAAAGTCCTGTATAAAAAAGTTAAAGGAACAAATCAGTTTCTAATTAATGCAAGAACAATTTGCCCTTAATGCTTCTTACTTTATAAAAACAATTAAGGGAGCATTACTTTATAAATCCTAAGAAATAATTCCATTATGAAACTATTCGCAAAGAGATGAAGCTTCCTAATTTACCTCGGTTTGTTTTCTGAAAAAAGCGTGCTTCTGGTTATGATCCCTTACACACAGCCATGACAAGTGCGTGAACTCTACAGGAAAAACTTCCGCTTTTAAATCTCAAAGAAAAATAAAGCTCACAACTAAGCAAAAACACTGTCAGAAATTCCCCGAAAACTCTTTTAGTTTTCACAGAAAGTGGGAGGGGGAAAAAAACGTTTTCAAACTTTTAAAACTAGAAAGAAAAATGAAAATAAAACGGTATAGGAGGAAAAAAAAGAGCCGGATCTTTCAGAGTTGGTCTTACTGTTCATTAGCCTTTTTTGTGTTAGCCTTTAAGAAAGAAGGATTGCTACGCGCCTTTTAAGGCCGAATCACAGCGTCTTGGTTACGGGGAAGCAAAGAGTTCCGCTTTTGTATTGGGAATTTTCTTTCTTTTTTCCTTTCATTCTTTTCACATGCGGTGGTTGCTTTTTTAATACAGAATTTCTTTTGAAATTTAGAGTACTTTAAAATGTTTCTGCATGGGGTCGGTGGAAAAGTTTTTCGGAGGATAAAGGGTTTTGGAAAACTCGTTATTCGATACTTTGGAGTTATTTTATTTAATAGTTTGTCATCACTTACAAAAACTTTGCTGATGATCATTAGACGCAAGACTGTTCAGTTTGCTTTGTATCGCATTCATGAGATAGCTTGTAGCATTAAAGGCCATATTAAAATACAAAAATCATTCGTATACGGCGACGAAATAAGATATTAAATTTATTAAATTATATAAGTAAGTTCATTTTACTTTCTCGTATGCGAACAAAGAAATATGACAATCCTCTATGGATATGTGTGTTGATTTCCTGCATTTCCTGAACCCGAAAATCTTATTTTTGGAATTATATATTGTCTGAATAGGAACGCAACCCTTCTCAAGCGCAACAAGCTAGAAAAATGCATTTTACTCTATTCACTTTACAAAAATTTTATGGATATCTATGAAATATCTGCATGGGGAGTCACTCCATTGGTTTGTCTCTATGGAGGCGAATAGACAATCCAAGAATGGAGGAAGGGAGATGAGTGAAATTTCATAGGTTCCCCCCCCCCCAGTAGAATAACAGATGTTTGTCAAATTTTAGGCACAACTTACCAAAGATTTTGTTTTCCGTCTTTCGACTGATTCGTGTCGTCTTTCTTTTCTACGAAGCAGTGAAACGACACAAAAGCCAGGAATGGAACTCGCTTGTTTCATTTGATTTGAGCTTTATGGTGAGAGACGAATCGCCTTTGGCAACTATCTCCAAGAATATTGATTACATTAAATTTTAATTGAATCGCTTAAAAACAACTTCTTGTGACCAGTATTGGACCTTGTTTCATAAAAAAGAAATCGATCCATCAAGTATAACTTCATTCTATCAACTTGTCAAAGTCCTGTTATATTGCTTGTTTTACATGTGCTGTGTGTCATAATGTACGCGGACCTTTCTAATGGAGACCAGTTCCATGGCATCGTACGGCGTTTAAAAACGTCAATGTTTGATTCGCCTAGCTTCTAAATTTTGCAATATTGAAACTTCAATTTTTATTCATCTTGTAAACTGCACAAATATTAAACGAAATTCTTCTTCTTAACTTTTCAAAAGTGGAAGAAAATGGCACGATTCATTATTTGAAGAAACAAGGAAAACGGTTTAAATTTCAGAGTAATGATGTAATGTATTTTCGGAAATGAATAAAATTATTAATTTTAAAAAATCGTCGACATTTTGGGAAGAAATTCTGTGATTATTGAATTGGTATAATAACATTTTTTAAAATTTTGATACGATGTGAAATCTAATTTTATGCACTAATATTTTTGGAAATAATAGTGGAAAACTCTAAAATTTAGTTTAATAATATTAAAAATTCAATTTATTAAATAACTCAAAATCAAGCTCAATGAATTAATTAAAATTAAGTTTAATTAAAATTCTTACAGACATTTAAAAAACTCTCTAAGTTGGACATTTCCTCTTCCCGAGCAATATAGAATAGCTGCAGATTAAAATCTGGCCTGTAGAGCGGCGTCAACAGATATGTTCATCTTCATTAGCAGTAGAGATAATTTATATTAGAAATCCATAATCTTCTTTTTTTGTCATTTATCATTATCATCATCCAAAATTTCTGCAGTTTAACTTAATCTTAAAATAATAATTTAACCTTGCATTGAATACGAAACTATGGCACCTTTCACCAACCAAATCCGAAAATTGAGAAGTAAAGTTTGCCATTGGAAAAAGTACTGGAAAAATTTATCCTGCAGATAAAAAAATATCATTTTATACTTCTACTTTTAATTCGCTCTGTAGGATTAATTAATTAATTTATTTACTATAAAAATTTGGGAACGCTGCTTATAAAAGGACGAGAAATAATTATCCAATTAAGTCGTTTATTTCAAAAATAATAAATGAATTTAGTATCTTAAATTTTTTCTATAAAAGCTGTTGGGTTGTGTTCAACTTAATTGCAAGTCACCAGGATTATTAAAAAAAATTAGAAGCAGGGGAATTTCTCTTTCTCTTTGCTATGACCAGATTCGTATTCTTATGGGTCGTTTTTATAAAAGAGGGAGGTTGCTATAAATTTTTATAGATGCCTAAATAAAAGAATTTTTTAAATGCCCTATAAAATATTTTTTTAATCTTATACAGAATTGATAATGTGCCTTAATATGTTGAAAATGCTTCTGTGTGGTCAACGAAGAAATATGAAATAAACAAATCATAGGAAAACATGATTGAGAACGAAAGAAGAAGCCCCGATTCATTCTTGATTGTTACATTTTAAATAACAAAATTCTGCTTTAATCTTTTATCTTAGGCATCTTTGAAATAGTTCTGTTCGATTTGGAAAGCGTTTTTCATAGCACCACTCTTCTTATACACTAAACTCATAACTAATTAATTTTTAAAAAGTTTTTGAAATAATTCGAAATTATTGCGTATGAAAAGTTATTCATTTTATGCAGAGAAAGTGAAAAACACACCATGTTAGAAGATTAAACAACTAAACTAATGATACATTTTTAGTTTCCACAAAATGATATGAAGTTTTAGAAAATAAAGGACTAGTAGAAGCTGTTTAAGAGAAACTATTAAAACAAATAAGGGAGTGATAGCCTCTAACTAGTTACTTAAAAATTATTAATTATCTCAAATATCTTTTCAATATTTTCTAACAATGTATAGTACCTTTAAAATCCAAGATAAAATATGACACTGCATTAAAAGTTTTTTTTTAAACCAATGATATTTCCAAAATCTTCGACATACTCTCAATTATTAAAGATATTAATGTGTTTTAAAAGTAGCTCAGAACTACTTTGCAATTAAGTTTTAATTTATACTTTTATCTCTCCGAATATAAATAGTAAAAAATTACAAGTCATTGTCAGGAGCATTCACACATGCATTACGTAAAATAGATTTTCCAACGCATTCTTTCGGAATAGAACGGATTTCATTTGTTTGTTTACCCTAGTTAGAATTCATCCATTCATTTCATTTCATTTCGATTAGCAATTCATTTCTTATATGCATATCGAGACAAAATAACCATTTTTCTTTGATTACATGACAGAATATTTCATATTTATTATTCTTATCTAGTAATAAAATCCAATTTCTAAATAGCAAGTTAGTTCATTATTCAGTGAAAATGGTGATGACATTTCAGTAGAATGTCTTTTCATACATTAAGAAGGCGAATATTTATTTACTCATTTAACGGTTTCGTTAATTATTTTGTATAATGGCTTCGTTCCTTCCAATCTTTCTTTCTTTTTACTTTTTTGCAATTCTATTGCAGTGAGATTCACATTCAAGACAGAGCGTGAAGCGGTTATCAATTTAAAAAGCTTGTTCATATCTTTCAAAACTATTATTTCTCATAAATGCTTTTTGCCTTATTTTAAAATGCATAAAATTACGTTTTTAATTATATCAGTTTCATTTACGTTCTTTTTTCTTTATTTATAATATTTCTTACTTTTTTATTTTTTTTTCTGCTTCATTTGATACAAAACCTATAACAATGCTTTAGAAATGAGGCTGAAATTCAATCACATCCATCACAACATTCAATCGTGCTCTTTTGCAACTCATTTTCACTTAAGTTCCCCCGATTTTAACTTTCAAAGATTTTTTTTTAAAAAAAATGAAGAACCTATCCCCTCTAAAAGCCATAGTGACAATACGTGTTTTTAAGGATATGATATACAAAACATAACCCCACTTATCTGATGGTTACTAACGCTTTGACATACAAATGTAATTAGATGACACGTCCTATTTGGGACATTTATTTTTACTTTATTTCCTATAATAATATAAAAGTAATTGAGATAAAAATGCATTTTTAAGTGATTTTTGTTCTTTCAAATTTCTCAATACTTTCATTTAATTGCAGATTCAAATTTTAATTCAATTCAGCAATTCATCGCCCGAGTCAGACTCGTCATGGTATTTGAAGGGGTGAAGCGAATGTAGGCTCGGAATTCTCCCATCTTGCCTCGGTCACATGACCCGAGTGGGGAAGGAAAAGAAAGTTTTTGAGGAGGTGCTCAAGTGTTCCTCCCTCGACCGTCTGATTGGCTTTGAAAATACGAAGCAGTTACGTATAAATATAACACTATCAATTTTATTCATTTATTTATTTCAATGGCTAAAAGGAAGTGCTACAAATATATTTTCAATTTTCTCACTTTCTCTTCGCCACTTTGAACTCGTATTTTTAAGTGTGCAGACATACCCATGTATTAATATTCATTTATCTAAGTTATTATTCTTTTTTTTTTGAGTTTCCATACATCTGAATATATAGATCTATAAGTAATCAACCTTTTCATGAATTGGGTTGGAAACGTCTGTTATAGTAACAACTAAACTCTATGTTAAATTCCATTGTCCTTGCTTTTTTTTTCCTTTTCGAGCTATTGTTATGGCATCCACATGGACTCGCCGGTTCTGAGTCCGCCAACTGATAAATGTCATCCATCATTTGTTGAAAATATAATATTTTATTATAATGACTACATTCCAAATATCATGAGTCGTTTTTGAAACGTCTGAATAGAATGACATTTAGATAGAATGACATTTCAAAGGAATTTTGTTTTTCAGACTAAAAAAGATTAAGACTAAGAACAAAATGTGGAAACTCATCAAAACTTTGAAATTGAATTTGTTCACATTTACAATACTTTTAATTTTGAGTGCGAGCAAGAAAAGAATGTGTGTGTGTGTGTGTGTGTGTGTGTGTGTGTGTGTGTGTGTGTGTGTGTGTGTGTGTGTGTGTGTGTGTGTGTGTGTGTGTGTGTGTGTGTGTGCGTGTGTGTGTGTGTGTGTGTGTTTGGAATTATTTAAGCAGTGGTGGCTGTTGGCGAAATGGAAAAACTTTAACTTCGATTTCCTTTATTATGGGAGGGATGCTATACATAAGGAAGAAGCGATGAGATATGTCAGTCTACATCGCAATACAAGAAGAGCAGAAGAGACCCAAACTTTTCCCTTCAATGGTTTTACAATGAGATTTCTTTGTAAATTAGGTATTAGATATCACTAAAAGAATATTGTAAGCATCAGGGATTTTTATTCTTTCATTCAAAGCATGAGAAAATGTTGATGAGTAGTTTTACAGAACGCGTGTATATTTAATTGAATAATCAAATTGGAAGTGGATCAGGAAATAAGAGAATAAGAGTTCAATTAAGATTTTAATTATTAAATTAATTAATATTTAAATTATCATTAAATTAAATAATTTTACAATATCACTACACACAGAGAGAGAGAAAGAGAGAGATTAAGTATTAAAAAAATTACGCGCTATCAGTGCAGACGTTCAAATTTGTCTATAGAATATAATAAGTGCATTTTTGCTTTGAATAGTTGATTATTTGGCATTACAATTTGAGCATTACAAAAGAGAGCAAAGATTTACAAAGAAAAAAAAATATTCGGAGGAAAACACAATTAAAATTTATGCTGTCGCACTTAGTAAAATGTTAAAAACTTTGAGATGTATAAAATATTTAACAATTTAGTAATTGCGACCATAACCTTAAATTAGGAAATCGTTTCGTGTCCTGTATCAAAAAATGATGCATTACACGAAATAGTTTCCTAATTTAGCTTTCCATCAACTTAACATCTTAAACGAGATTTAATTACTGCTTTTGCATAAGTTTTTTTTTTTTTTATTTCAACACATTTTTCAGAAACAGGCGTTAAAAGACGTCATTTTAATAGAACTACCCCTCATAGAACATTTTCAGAAAAGACCCAGTTACCTCAAAAACACCTAATAAATTTTCGGGTCATCATTTCATACTTCACATCGTCTTAGGTGGTGATAAAAAGCGAAATGGTAATTAAAGCCTGTCCTCCACTCGCTGTATTGATTTCAGTTAGTTAGCTAATCAATCATCGCCAAAAAGATAAGCTTCCGCCGTGATCCATCACTTGAGTTTTTAACAAATAAACTCCGTGCTAATGCCTTCTAAATTCGTATGTCAACAGACCCAACCATGCTTGGTGCAGAAGACCTCTTCTTTCATGCGTCATTCAACGCCGACGCTTGCATCTCATTCGCCAAAACAGACATAAACATTAAATTAAAAATAAAAAAGAGCAGCAAGCGACTGAAAGAAGCTAGCAGGCGCCAAAACTTGGGGACAGCAATCTGTCTCATTTTACGCCTGCGCAACCAACCATTGCCATTAGAGAGAGAAAAAAACTTCAAAAAGAATTCTCACGGCTCATGTAGTATGCTAAAATTAATTAAGCCTAAAAAGACGACTTAGTCGAGCTGGAAAAAGTGTTGGCCGGGACTAATGAATATAGGGACATACAAGCACAATTTTCTGTATGTTTCCCTCCGAAGGACTCAAATTCGTGGGAAAAGCTATCATTCTTTCCCGTTAGTCGAATTTTTATCTGCTTTGATTTTTATTTGAACAAGGATAATTACTTGCTGGAAAATCTTTCATCCATCAGGATCATTTAGCAGACTAAATCAACTCGTTTTTTGCATGTAACATTTGCTTCCTCTAGAAGATAATGTTCATGTAATATCTTTCGGCTGTTTCGTTTCGAATTTCCAATACCTGTGCTTGAAAGAAAAGCCTAATGTGTTTTATGTTGCTTTTCGCTCTGTATCGGAGCGTGGACAGGTAATAAATATTAATAGAACCAAATGGTAAAAGAGAGGAAAGGAAATATTTCTCCATCTAACATCAAGAATTATTGCCAAAAATTAATAAAATTAAGTATTTAATACCATCGAACTTATTGAAATGTTCATTATTAATTACATGAGATGAAAAAAAAAATTCTAAAAAAAGTTATGTCTCCTTTATTTACGGACATTAAAACTGCTTTCTTGGCAAAATATGTTTTTTATTCGACTGGAATTCTTCATAAAATGAATATTAATATACATATTTAACAACAATTCACTAATTGTTTCTTTATTTTTTTAAACATTCAATTCTATTTTAAATTTAAAAAAACAGAAATAACTCGAATTATCGTTGCTGCAAAAATGTAACCCTAATTGGCTGTACTATGTATTTAGTTTCATACTGAAATTCTAAAATTTTTGAAATTACTATAGAACTTAATAAAATCAAATGATATAATATATCGTATGATCAATATTATATCATATGATAAAAAAGTAAAGCTGAAAAATAATGGTAAATTAAAATTTTTAAATTATGTATTAAATTACTACGTCTTAATGATTTAAATGTTCTGAAAATTTTAAAATTACTTAAATTTTCTGTGCTAATATTCTTCTGTTTTTATTCTTACTACTGATCGCAGTAAGAATAAAAAAAAACCAATAATTTTATAGTTGTTGAAAAATGATAAATTTCTGTTTTCAATTATTTCTTTCGTAAAATGTTTACGCATTTGTAAAACTATTCTTTCGTGCAAAGAATAAGTTTAAAATTGTTAAAATACAGCATACAACTATTATCCGTAATAGTTCCTGAATTTAGATTTTATCATTCCTTATTAATCCTTATCAAGTTATGATAAAAAGTACATTCTGCAAATGAATACATTCTGCTAAAGAATATTATAGTCTGAAAAAATGTAGCGAAACATACATTCATAAATTGTTTTTTATGTTGTTTAAATAAACTTTATTCTATACTAGCTGCCTATGGCGACCAGCCGGTTCGCCAGTACTAATGTTCGATTAATATTTTATGTAACTTGTTCTCATAATAGGTTTTTCTGCAAAATATTTTAAGCTTCAAATTTTGATAATCATATTATTCACTTATACCATTATATAGGTCATAAGCCATTCTGTTCATTGTACTACGTATCTCTCTCTAATTTTCTATCAGCTACCGTAAAATTCAATTGTAAATTAAAGTGGAAATGATTAAAAATACAATTAATGTAAAGACATTTTTTTAATGAAACCAAGCATGTCTATAAAATAAATTTAAGATTTGAAAACAAAAGCGTTCGGTATTGAAGTTTTATATGCACTACAGAATAATTTTTATAATTTATGATATTTCAAAGAATTATTCAACAAAAATTTCACGGACCCATCGTAAAACTCAGCTTTTAGTTTTATTTTCAAAAGGATTTAAGGGATATCAATATTTTTTTTTTAGTTTCATGAATATATTTCAAGAAAATTATAAAGTTTACATTTTAGACAACTTTTGGTCCTAAGGAATTATATTCTGTAGAGTATTCTTGACACCCGAAATTTTAAATAAATAAACATTTCTAGCTTCTGCGATCAAATCCCACCGATTTATTAAATTTTGAATATTAAAATTTTAGAACAATCAACATTTTCATAATCTCAGCTAATCACACTTGAGAAATCCTTGAAGGCGATTGGCCTTTTTGAGACGGTCAATGAAATGGTTTAAAATCGCCGTTTTTATAGAATAGTGATATTCAAATTTTCATAAATCGGTCAAATTTAATGATTAAGTTGATTGGGGTGCAATTCTTTTTATTTAAAATATTAGCGTCTTAAGAATATTTTGATAAAAATTCTTATAGACATTAAACAGGTATGATTTACAGGGCATAGGATATATGTGAAAATTTAAAATTCGTAATTCATCAGCATCTATTGACTCAAATTATATAAAATATAATTATTTATTTCATTTAGGCCATTTGTTAGCAAATGTATATCTGTTACTGAAAGTTTACAAATTAGCTGTTAGGCTCCAATTAGAGTAGATATTTTGCACATATTAATCCATATTTGCTTGAAAAAAATTGTTTAGTTGAATTAGGTATTGTGAAAGATCATAGAAAACATTTCCTTTTCAAAGTGTTTCATATTTATTTCATTTCATACAGACACGTACTGAGAATTACATTTTTATATATTTAATTTGGAATGATAGTTAACTTATTTTTTAATTTGAGCTTATGTCAATATGATGGCAACGCGTTGATAAAAGTTAATTTCTTCCCATTAACGTTCGTTTAATTATTTGCTCGTGCAGCTTAAATTTTATTTTTATTTTGCGTGAAATAAATTGTTTAAAAAATATATGGCAACGTTTAATAATAAAATTATTTTTAAAAAATTCATTAAAAATTGAAATTTAATTTATTCGCTAAAACATTATTATCATGGAAAAGATTATTTTTTGAATTTAAATATGATATAAAAATATATTTTATGCTGTAATATTTTCGGAAGTTATATGGGGAAAAGCCAAAAATTCTCTTAATTTTTAATTAATTAGAATTCTAATTAAAAATTTTAAAAAAATGCTCCGAAGTGCACATTTCCGGCCTCCAAAGTATACACGTGTAAAATTTGATAGTGTAGGCAGAAAGGTCTGGCAGGTAGAGCGTCAACACACACACACACACATTAAACTTTATTATAAGTACAGATATACATTATTAGGGTGTCTAAATGTAAGATTTTTTTAAGTCCTCCAACATCAGATTAAGGGTTTTGTTTAAAGCAGCGGAGGTTTCAGATTCCGGACAGTTAGCAAGGGGTCCAGTGATCTCTTGCGACTTGAACATAAATTCTGGGACTCTTTTGCAGTACACTGAAGTGATCTTAAAGTTCAATTTTCCGGAAGATGATTTCTTTGGTTACATTCTTAGCTTCGTGGGAGGCAGTGTTCGCTCGATCTAGAAACTAGAAATTCCGAATATTCGCTGGCTAGAATTGGACAGCCAGACAACTCCAAGTGTCTTTTCCTGAACTAATCCCGACTAAGCAGAGTTGCTAAAATTCTCAGGTACTCACAGATTGCCTTATTTCTAGAATACATTCGCATTGCAAAGTCTGCGTCATGGCAAACTGACCTTTTATCGATCCCTTGTTTGCTCAATACCATGACTTCTGATGTAAAATGCTGAGTGCCATGCTACCCATATTTCGGTAGCAAAAGTTCTCATTCACTGCAGAATTTGTTGCGAGTGGAACACGCCTATATATAGTTTATATCTCTTTGTTTTATCCCGTTGTTCATCGTGTAAATCGCCTGTGATTCGCACTTACTATCTAATGAGATATGCTCTATTACAATTAAGAGACAGTAGTAGAAGACTAAGCATCTATTAGATAGTGGTGATTACGCAGGAATGATTCACGGCAACGAATGCATTAATGCTCTTTATTTTATATTTCGTTAGGTGCCGTTGCCATAATGGTATCTAGTACCTCAGTTTAATGACGTTCTAGGCTTTGTGAAAGAAGTTCCACAATTTCAAATCTCATTTATGTATCCCAAGTCCACTAAAATTAAATTTAGTGGCAATTTATGGTTTTACGAAGCTCGATAACAAAACTAGTTGCACTGTGGAAAAATGAATGTCTTTTGTTTGTTTCGAAAAAAAAATTTGGTTGGCTAAAAAACATCCTTGAATTATCTTACCAAATTGTTGGATACAAACTAAACCAAACATTTTTCTAGTTTCTTTTTCTTTAAAAAAACTGTTTAAAGAAGGAAGCGCCTTATTAAATAATGGTTTAAATCATCGGCATGATTCATGGCAACTATAAATATGAATAGTTATCCAGTGTGCATAACTAGTTTCATGAAAATATGTCTCTCTAATCACGAGATGATTTATAAAAATAGAAATTCTCTTAATTTTGAAAGTCATGTCTTATTGCATTTTTTTTTTTGGTTTGAAACTATCCAGTTAGTTATTTATCTTTACATTATAGAAACAATAGCAAAAATAATTTGAAATTCTTACTGGAATTCGTCTGTATGAAACTCTGAAGATCTGGCAAACTACCAATCAATACTACTTCTCAGATGGAAAGGGCAACAGCCTGACATGAAGAAAACTTGACAACAGCCAGCTTAATCCTTAGAACCTTCTTTGACCGTCGCCAATTGCTCATAAGACCAGACTATAAGCCATCCAACCTCACGCCATTTTCATGGGGGAAGACATTAATGCAGCCGCGGCTTCTGCCAGAAGTTACGGCCATCTTGAAACATCGTAAACCGAATTAATACGGTCCCCTAAAGTGTTCTCCAGGGCCGCCCTGTGACTTTACGAGCGCACCAACACAAGACGTACAGTTCGGGTACCATGTCTACTGTGATCAGAGACCCCCTCATCTGACTTAAATTACCACAATTTGCGATTAGTTTACGAGAATTTTGAAGACCCTTATCGGCTAGTTTCATCTCGGAAGAGTCCTGCTTATTTAATTAACTCCAGATTTTGAAAGAGCCTCGTAAAGTTACCACTTCTTGGTGGAAAACTGTGGGAAGGTGGATATTTATTTACAGGGTTGGATGTTAACGATTGCCAAGGGACACTGGGGGGGGGGAATGGGGGAGTTTTGTTAACGTAAAATTGTAATGAGAGTTATTACTTGTATTGAATTAATTTTAATTTCTGAAAAGAAAATTCTCTGTTTCCGAGGGAGTAGGAGATGCTTATACTGCACATTTCCAGTTGACAATAAAGTAATTGAGTTCAACATTACGATTATTTAAACAACTAGGATAAGGATCCGCATATACTTAAAAGAAGTTAATTTGTTTCAATAGAAATTTATTTTAAACTCTGGAAATCAATCACATTTCACATTGTATTTGTACAAAACAATTGCAATTATGATTATTATGTTTACATAAAAATACTACAATTCATACAATGTATTATCAAAATAAGTTTAACCATTCATTCATTCAAAGTGAATTTTGTATCAATTTTCAAAATAGTAAATATGGAGTATTTCTGAATTAAGAAAATTATGATTCACTTCCCTTTTCTCAAAGTGGAATGGCATGTGTTGATTTATTATTTTTCCAAATATTTCCTCTCTTTTACGGGCAACGGGCATCTGAGAACATTTCTTTAGAAAAAGTTATCCTTCAGGGAGGAATTCCAAAAAGACAAAATACTTTGAGATCCGAAGGATATTTCTGACTGTTTCTTTGTCTAAATTCTTTTCAAACTATCCGTTATTCATGATTTCTCGGTATTACTCTTTTGCTGTTATGAGTGATATTTACTGCAAATTCTTTTCTTTGTTGTTGGTCTGCAAGATTGAATCCTGCTGTTTTATATATTTCTTAATGTATGCTTTGTTAGAACCTGAGTTTGAAAGCTAAAGAGACAAAAAAAGTTTATTTTATTACGAAATACGAATTGAATATATTAAAGATATAATTCTATATGGAAAAATATATAGATATTGATTCTATTTGGAAAAAAAGCTTTCAATTTTTTTTTCATTACAAAATCGTTTTTTTTTTTTTCGTGCAAAAACGGAAACGTTTATAAGGATAAATTTACTCAGTGAGACTCATTACATAAAGAATTTTATTAAGGGGCTTTTTTTAATCAGTTCCTGGTAGAAAAATTTACTATTAGGAAATTTTATAGAAACTCAGCACATTCTGCTGGTTTGTTTTTACCCTTAGAACGAAATTCTTATAATAGAGTTAACATTCATCATTACGAAACATTCAAAAGTTGTAATTTATAAAATAATCTAGTATAATCCAAACCTGCCAGTCGTTTCATTTAGTTTGTAGGTAAAGACTGATGCTCAGTGGATGAGAATTTTGAATATAATTAGAACTTCCAGTTTATTTTAATTTCTTGTTGAAAGTGGAATCAATTCATGTCCACATGACAAATGTAACTGAGGTTGCACATTGCACATTGTCTACACTATACTGTACTATAAAGTTGCATTCTTCGCTGTATCACAAAAATAAAAAAAGAATTGGTTCCAAAATTAAATTGAAGTAATACTAGCAGAACATGCATTTATTTTATGATCCTTAGTTTAGAATGAAATGTAATCGGTCTTTTAGGCTTAAAGAGTTTCATGATTGTGTTCGTGATTTGGCAGAAGACTTTAAATAATATTTTTCGAATAATTTAAATAATATTTTTGAGATGTATAATAAGAAGGCGTTTTCTCTTGACAAGCTGTTATATTACTTGTCTGTGCAATATAAATCTTTATTAGCTGAAATAAGGATTTTACCTTCAATTCCAGAGGTCTTACAGGTTCAGTACTTTTATAGCAAAATGTCCAATTATTTACTGTATTTTTAATCTCCAGTTGTTCCCCCCCCCATGCTGTTTTATAACCAATATCGTGTAATGATAATAACAGAAATCAAGTCACAATGACCACCATATGCGAAAGACTACTCATCGGTATCGTAATGTACCAGCCTGAAGAAGAACCATAAAGCAAATTGGATTTCTGAAGTTTCGTCTCAGTTTTCATTTTTCACTTAATCTCTCGCCATCTATGCCAAATCGAAATTTCCAGCGCCGAAAAGAAAACAAGCGAAGGCATCGGTCTTCCGTCATCGTTCATTTAACCTTTATTCAATGTTTCTCGGGATTACCCTGTTTGCCTGATAGCTTTTGTGATGCAAACCTCACTTGATATCTCCTTTTATGAAGGCGATAACTTTTTGCTGTATTTAGATTTCCGTAATGCTGCGATGAACTCTCAACTCGCGTTTCAGCACTGGCAAATCGATTTAAAAGCTATTCCTTCGCATCGCGCCGGAAAGGGGAGGATTTTCATTAATCACTGGCAACGATTTATCTCCTTGGGGATGGGGCACTTAGCTACTGCAGGGGTGTTGCTCTTCCCCCATTCTCTGCACCATTTACGTGGCACGCAGAAATCTTTGGCTCTTTTATTTTACAGGAATACCTATTTAAAGTTTCGATAGAGTTAAGGACAAATCGGGTTTGATCAGAAAGGCTGGAGGTGATCAGTCTCTTGCTCAAGCAGAAAATCATTTCCACCCTTTTTTCTTTTTAACTCTGAAAGACGGCCGCCTCTTCCTTTTTTTGGAATAGTTAATTCTGCAGTGGTTACTTTTATTTTTGTCTGCAAAATGATTCGCCAGATTCGGGATAACAGACAAGAATGGAACAGTTATAGAATCGATTCAACATCACATTTACATGGCTTCGTCTTTCCTCTGCAATCTGCTACTACTAAATAAGACTGCAACTGTATGATTTAATAAGCATGGCAGAAAAATTTGCAATTTACATTCTGTTAAATAATTTTTGGACATAGGGTGAGCAAAAATTATTTTCATTGCATTGAGGGAATGCTACTTGTATTTTCCCCCCTTTTCTTTACTTTCTCGTATGCGAAATATAAAAAAAATACTGCAATAATCAAAAAATTCGAACTCAAGACTTTTCGAATCTACACACTTCTTGAATTCGAAAAATACCTTTTTGTAAAATATCTGTCTTGACAAAAATAACTCAAAAACGCTTTGAGTTTTAGATGTAATTTGGTAGGGAGTTTTTAGACCAAATCTGTAGATTTCTATAAAATTTTGAACAAACTCTGTTCAGATGAAATCAGTCTGTCCATCTATTCGAATATAAATGAACACGATAACTGCAAACCGTATACAGCTAGATAAATCAAATTCGGCGCACAAATTCGACACTTTTCAAATTTCGAGCCAAATCCAATGAGATAATTGAACTTCTGTTTGTGCTGTTGGAAGCATGGAAATGTGTTAACTCAAAATTGCAATGACCTAAATATATCAAATTTGATATGTGATTTTGTGATTAAAATTATCAATTTTTGTTTTCAATCGATTGGGAAGAATCACTACTAAAACACAAAGTCACCTTTATTAGAAATTTTACGTGAATTTTTTTCGGGAGAATGGTCTTGTCGGTTTCCGCGCCCTTGCCGTAGTTCAATTTGCCATGAATTACACGCAAATCTTGTAATCATCGGTTAAAAATTTGGGGAAAAGTTAAAAGCGAACTTGTATGTGAAATATTATTCATATTTCTTAAATTGAGGGCCGAGGAAACATTCCTTCTTCTCTGGTCGTTGGTAAACAAGATTTGTCACCTTCCTCTCTCCCTTCTTGAAGTGAACCTCTTTGCAATTCATTTGACTATTGCTTCATGAGGTATTATAATGAAACACAGAAGTAAAAGGATGCACGTAGAAGTGAATTAAATGCTAGCTGAGACTCTTTTCTCAGGAATAGAAAAACCTAACGAAGTACTGATGATCCGGCCAGCATGCAGAAAGGAAAATGACTGCTTTAGCATCTCTAAGGAAAGTGATTTGCGGTGATTATAGTTTTACGTAATGTAGTCTACTCCAAAAGAGTGGAGAGTCGTCATTTGATGCCTGCATCTTAACGTTATTAATGATTCCTATAAACATCAGATTGGTGTGAACCACGCGTTTATCACAGAATGGTTTTATTGAGAATTAAGAGACGTGGCATTTAAATACAAAAACGAAAACTTAATCTTTTTATGAAAATGCTTTTTGAAAACCTTTTTGACATTTTATTTTTATCTACAAAGGTTTAGAAACATTCTTGAATAACACTTTTGTCACTATATATAGAAGAAATACGATTAAGAAATGTTTTTTCCCTTCCATTTTAGTTGTCGAGAAAATATTTTAGAGGAGCATTTGACACCAATATGTTGCATCGCTTCGCTTTAATTGAGGATTCAAATTGCTTTCTTCTAGATCATCAGTAATATTTCTTGCATCCAATTTCGATAAATATACCCGGAAATATAACTTTAGTTTTTATTATTATTATTCCTTTCTAACCGTCTTTAACGATCAGCTGGTCTTTTGGGGATATTAATAATGATTAATTTAAATTTCTAACGTATAAGTTATTCACGATTTCCTCAACAAGGTATATTTTAAAATTAAATTGCGATAGGCATAAAAGTGTGTTATTTTAATAACTTACACCTATTCTGATTATTGCGAACTTGAACCTTTCTAATGAGTCAAGTTTCTGACAACATAGCTGTTAAAGACATAACAGTAAGAGTAATATACTTCTTCTTAATTAAATGTTGTCTTTCGCGTTACTGTAATCTTCAGTTTCGCTATTCAGCATGTAAACCGCGCAGATAATAAACAAAATCTTTCTTTATTTTAATAATGAAAAAAAAAATCCTAGGATTAGACGTTTGATGAAATATCGAATACGACTTGAATTTCACTGTAGAAATGAAAACTATTGTTGAAAATCATACATTTTTTCAAGCAAAAATTATGAAAATTTAGAGGAAAATTGCATAACAAAAGGCATAATTGAAAAAAATGTGTTAAATTTTTTAGAGAAATTCAGCAACAATAAAGAGGAATGAAATTTCACAATCAAATAAAATGCTGCGTAGTCAGAATGAATAGTGGAATTCGAAAATGTGTTTATCTGGAAGACGAGAAATCGCCGTATTTTCTTACATAGGAATAGCTGATTGATTACTCATTTGGCAGATATAAGGAATTGTTACTTTTGCTAGTTCGAGTTTTACTAGTTCGAGGTTATTTTCCGTTACTGTTTATGATAGTTGTCATCGACAAGCCCGCTGACGAGATCAGCGATTTTGAGTGTCTCTTGTTTCAGTAGCGCCATCTAGAGACAAGAGTATGTCTTAGCTACTCATGCGTCACAGTCCTTTTCACGGGGCGAACTTCATTCATATATTTCCTTTACAGATCGTAATTTAGACCTGAATTAGAGAACGATCATCCCTGATCCAGTACCCGCAATGGTAATGTCTCGACATGGATGCCTTTGTGGCTATTACAGATTAAAACGTGCACCTGCCACCATGTCCAAGGAGAATCTTCGGCCTGCAGGGTTTGAAATCGCAACCGAAGGGATACGAATCCAACACCCTACCAACTAAGCTACCCCGGCCGAGATTATTTTCTTGTGAGTGTGTGAAAGGTATAAAAGGGAGGGGGGGGGACATGACAAACAAGCGTCAATTATTTGAAAACCATATCATTGCTGTAAATACAAGCATTAATAAGAATTGAAGTACAGATATAATGAATAATATATTACAAAAAATCCATACTGATGTTAAGTACTTAGAATATATCATTTCTTGAAGCAAGTAGCTTTGCAGGGAAGGATTGTGAATTCTGGACATTCATTTCAATTCACTTTGTTGTTGTTGTTTTATTCTGTCCACCATTTCGATTCAAAATTGATACATCTGCAGTATAGGACTGCAGTCCACAAATATATACATAATTCCAAATATTATTATGAACTAACAGACTTGAAATCTCGAGTCGGCTTTGAGATTTTGATAAATTTCGAGGTCATATTTCGTAACAAATTCCAGACTTTCTTTTTGATACGAAAAAGTAAATAAATATCAAAAGATTCATTTAATGATTGAGAAAGAATGAAGCCACAGAAGATTTTGTTATTTATTCTTATCCTTTATAATCAGGCTATAAAAAACGAACATGTATACTCTATGTCCCTTCTTTCACAAGCTGTTCTTATCTTTACGAGGTGTGAAATCGTTTACGTACGCTTTAGGTCAGATACTTTTAAATACGAAAAATCACTAAAATTGAATCGGATGGATCAGTGGTTTGACTAATACACTCTTTGACTTTGACCCATTGAATTTTTTATTCCTCTATAAAATAACACACAGTACACATCAGGATGTTATCGAAGAACTCACCGGTCCATGGTTTAACAAAGAGGAAGCAAAGTGGTGGTTAAATCTCGAACACGAATTCTTTATTTGAAGTCAGAAAACACATGTACATTTATATCACTTTTATAGCCACATTATGAGGGATCTAAAGAATTCTGATCAGCCACGTGTATCATATGAATGTGATAAACGACACGTAAAGATTGGTGACGAAAAATTCATATTCTGCTCATTGCGCCGCATGCTTCTCCATAAAACGGATGAGCTCAAGAAAGATCAATAGTTCTTTCTTCTTTAATGAGGAAACTGGAAAATGAAGCTTGCTGTCTGATTTTAATATTTGATTGTAAAAATTTTCTATGCATTCATTCGATGAATTTTCAAATATTCAAGTTTCAGAAAATTTGCTTCCAAACTTTAATTGGTGCTCTGACCGATTTCATAGGAAAATGACGTTACTCCTTTTTTTTTTCTCCTCCTTTTAACCATAGTTAATTGCCTCATTGATAGAAATTTCTGAGTGGATCATTAAGAGATAACTACTTGACAGAAATCTGAAAATTTTTTCTATATTTATAATTATTTCTTTTTTCTAATGTTGTTTACGATCAATTGTCACAATTCTTCAAAATTTCTAAATGGGTTATTATTCCCTATAAAGCATTACAGCCGATATCGAAAATTTGAAACCTATTTAATTAGTTTTATTCCATTATCAAAAATAAAAACGGCCATTTTTCGATGAAAAGAAGCTTTACACACTGTGCAACATAATTTCTCCCTCATGGAACTTTAAATTACTTCGAGGGGAAATTATTAAGAACCCCTTAAATTATTAAAGCGAAAGCCTGAAATGATATATCACCCATCAATAAATTCATAATGCGATTTTAATGGATTAACGTTTTTGGTCAACCTTGCTGATCAAAGTTACAAATAAAACAGCAGCCTTTTTTAAAAAATAGCGTCACTATTAGAACGTTAGTGCGCCATCTAGTAACAAGATAACGAACTTACCCAATTTATTTCTTCAGGGTTGGTTAAAAGCTTTGTCGATAAATTATTTCTTTCTCTTCCTATTCAAACGTTGATCATGGCGGCGATGCATCATTCTGGAGTCGAACGTACTTTCCTTTCTACGCTAACAAGTTCTCGGGGAATATTTTCAGGCTTTTGTTGGGGTTGTATTAATCTTTTTAATGGGTTTAATTTGTAGTAAATCATAATCAATCACGGAACGTAAGAAAAGGGGTCTTTTATTTTCCTTGCTCGGGAGTTATGAACACAGCGTTTTATTTGATAAAAGCGTAAATGAAATTTATACTCCTGGTAAAAGGGATATAGTGGAGATCATAAAGGCCCCCGGAGGGGAAATGTTATTAAATACCATTAACCTTAATCCGCATTAACCATTTATTCTTGGCGCTGTTATTCTTGGAGTTGCCAAGGCTGTGTTAAGTTATTATTGCAGCTTTCAAATCTGTCCCGGTCATTATTTTGTTTCAATTTCAAAAACTGATTTTAAAACGAATCAATCAAAACATTGGATTGCGTTACTTGCGTAAAATCTTGTTAAAAGCGTCTCGGTGAAAATACGTTTCATTTAATTATTTGTACAGAATGATAAAATCTAAAATATAATCTATTCTATTCTAAAATCAAGGTACAAACTTTAAGTAAAGGTGAAATATGAAGAAACTACAATGAAACATGGGCTTGCAAATGGGACTAAATGAAAGCGGACTAAATGAAAGAAGAGGATATAAAGGGAATGGCACATGTTTCATTCAATGTACATATCAACCACTTGAGGTGAAAAGATGCTTTTCTCATAGAATCGCCAACTATACGCTGCACTTTTCAGTAGGCAATTGCCACAAAAACAAAAACGGCGCCCCGTTGGCTGAGATTGTTTGCCGGAACACAGTTTAGAGGGGAGTCGAAAATTAACCCATTTAAAATCCTTTTTCCCATTTCTATAAGGCGTCAGTACTTTAAATGGTCAGTACTTAAATGGCTTATTTTGGCACTCTCACCTGTGCATCTCTTATCATCGCAAGTGGTTAGCAGTACCCATGATTAGAGTTGCATACAAAGCATTGGACGACGAGTCCTTGAACAATTACCGCAAATGCTTCAAATGTTTGCTATTGATACTTTTTTCTACTAACTCTTATATCTGCCATGCTACCTATAGTGGTGTTATTTATACAGCTGTGATGTACAATTGTAAGTTCGTTCATAATTTGTGTTATAATTTTTAATCAGCACACTCGTTTTTTTCACTTGCTGCACTGACAAAGAACCCTAGACAAAGTTCGTCTACTAATTTTGCAGTTCCATATTCTAATATAAACAGAGACTTGTATTTGAAATCGAAACAAGTAATTACTCCTCAATTTTGCTCCATAATTTTATAATTACTCATTATATTCCACAAATATTTTTCTGATGTCTTTTAGCTCAACAAAACCAATTCTTCTCAACTAAAAATTAACCTCTTTCCAAATAGTTATTAAGTTCCTTTAAAACTGTTCTAGAATTCAGAAAATCTAAATTTACATTTTCATTCAGTGCAGAGCTTATCTAAGTAAGTATTGGCAAGGCATACACCTACAACATGAAGTAATTAAAAAACACCAACATTATAAACAGCTACAGGAGAGGAAAGGAATAGATACTAATCTTCTAAACTCAATCCAAAAGATTCTTATCTCAAAATGTCGTCAAATTATCGCAGTCCCTATCTTGCTAGGTCCAAAAGATCTCAATCTCAAAATGGCGTCCCGTTTCTCTGCTGAAGATAGCATCACTTATGCACACACTTCAACTTTAAAAACAAAACTCAAACTTCATAAAATAAAAAGAAAAGAAAAATGTCACATTTTCCTTCCTGCGTTTTGTTAATGAGCAGCTGTTAACGCATTTTTCATAGCTTCGAGTGCAGGCCGTTATCTGCTACATCTTGTCAAAGTACTGCCTGTTCTGGTAGCTTGAATTGGTTCCACCGCTGCCAATTTTTTTTCTTCCTTCTGAATTGTTCCCTTGTTTTTAAATAGAATATTTTTCATAAAATTTGTGCACCTGCTTTTAAAATAGGTTGGCAATTAGTTACTAACAGATATGTTCAAAGGCCAGAAATGTCATTTAAATTTCTAACGTTTCGAGTGAATTGTTGAGAGTCTTGTTTCTTTACGTATACGTAAGTGTTGGAATTGTGACGTGGCATCGTTTGCCGAAATTCAGAGATAACTTGACGGAAAATAAATACACACTGTCATCTTTAGAAAAGAGGGTTTAATTTAGCATTTCTTATTTTCTGTATTTTTTTTCCCACGCATTTTTCTTCTTCATATTTATAATTTGAAATGGAAGGATTTTTCCTGAATTGATGGTCCTTGATATAAAACTGTCTTTTCGATGTTGGACTATTGAAATTGTTCAATTGCTGTTGGCGGATGCGAACATCATTTATATGAAAAATAAGGAAGGAATACTGACGTCAATTCAGATGGTATGCATAGGATGAATCAGAACTTATGGTAGTATATATATATATATATATATATATATACTACTACTACTACTACTACTACTACTACTGCCACTATTTGTGCAACAAGTTCCATTTCCTTATTAACGGGGTTCTAGCACAAAAAGAAATCCATGGGCGATAAATCAGGTGACATGGATGGCCAAGCAATCGGTGCCGATCCATTGAGCTACGAATGTTCGGGACGCGCTACAATCACGCGCAACAATTGTGCTTTGATCTGGAGCAACGTCATGTTGATACCACATATCTCGGTGGATATGCCGCAGGCATTGTCTGTGATATGCCAGACGCTTTGAAAATATTCGGTGGTGGGTGCAATGGCACTGTGAATCCCATGTTCATGTAAATGGTCGCAATTTTGAGCTCAAACTGCAAAGCACATACTGGTAAGGAATGTACCTTACCTAGTTGAAATAAAGGTCAGCTCCAAGTATATATATATATATATATATATATATATATATATCTTTAAGATTGCTCGATCGAAAGCGTAAAATTCGTAAGGAGAACAAGTAAAAATTTATAAAATAATAATATCACCCCAAAAAAATATTGTGTACTCAAAATAACGCAGATACATGCTCCGTTTTATTAATTCTTAAAAATTCGCTTCGATATACTTCTCAGTTTTGATGTAGCTGTTTTAAGTGTCTCTTTCCTATGGTAGCTCAATGGCATCTTACAGCATATTCTAAAAAGAATTTTAAAAAATGCATTTAAAAAAAGTCATGCTTTTACAAAATTAAGTTTGAAATTCAATAACTCTTTTTTTTAAAGCTGACAATCTTAAAAATTCGAAATTCATTTCGGTTGTAAAGAATCTAGAAAAATGATATTTAAAAAAATTATCTCACCATATATATCCTTTTTTAAATCTGTCAACTCTGCATTTTTAAAAACTATAAATTCTAGCTTACAAACAGAATTTTGTTTAGCTTTTTCATATCGAATCAAAGTCACTAGTTTCCTGTCCAAACAGGTTTCATAACATTTCTTCATTTCTAACATATAGATACTTCCATATTTCAAAATACATACTTGAAAACAATAAATGATGTTTAGTATTGAGGGCATTGACTTAACGCAAAGAAACTTTTGCCTCTTAGAGAATCCCAAATTTGATTTCCTACTGGGCAGTAAAACAAATGAAATCAATTAAAGTATTAAAATGCAGAACATTCTTCGAAGAATATGGCTGGCTGCTATAACCGGCATTTGTTCAGGATTACAGTACTTTCATCTTTAATATTTTTAATGTAAAATATATTTTATACAAATTGTGTGCTGGCATACTACCACTATGCAATTACTACTCAGTATATAGTTGAAATCAGTAATCAAATACAGAAAAATAATCGAGGAGTCTCTTTTATAAATTTAAAATTCTCTTAATTACTCTCTTTTTATTATAAATGTATTATTGTTTAAAAATTAAAAAGTGATATATGCTAGAAAACATTAAATAATGCTTATAATCAGAAATTTACCTTAAAAATATAATGGACAAAATGATTAACATCTTCTAAAACCAATCAAAATAAGAACAAACTGAAGCAAAACTCTGAATTTGAAATCGGAAAGCAAGAAAATATTAAAGCTAATTCAAAATATTCCCTGATAAGAAATTAATAAAAATAAACTTTTTAATTAAATGTCACAAAATATCCATTAAAATCTTCCTTGAATTTTCTTCTCGTCATTTCAGTATTTCTGAGAAAAATTTGAAATTGTTATAATTTAACAGATATTTATAAACAAAATTAAAATTATGACTTATGAAACTTGTGTATTATAAATATTGTACGTAATAAACTAAGAATATATTTAATATTAGCACCTCATGAAATTTCAAAACGAAATTCGTATTAACATCTAGAACTTTAAAGTTAGATTAAAAAAACTATTGCACCAAAGATGGGAAATCTTGCATCGTCTCGAAAAATTGCTGCTTGTCCTAAACGATTTTTCATAAATTATTAAAAATGTTTTAAAATACAAAATATAAATGATCATGATTAAATATTTAATTATCTGTTTACAGAATGGAACATGAAGGCAGCCTTTTTGAAGAGTGGGATTTAAAGCTTCATTGATTTTTAAAAGCAAGTAATCGAGCTTTGAATCATCAACAGAAAACTTCATAATAACTTATAAATAAAACGAAGTATGAATAACGTTTTTAGTATGAATAACGTAAAGAAATATTACTCAAATATCTCATGTTTCGACTATTTAAAATTCACTAAAGCATTATTGAGTACCGCCATGTTGTTTATTTACACAATACCGCGCATTCTATATATTATTAATTAGAAACATAAATTTTAATTAATAATTGATTAATTTAGCTATTTAAATAATTGCTACGAATCCTTCACAAATACTTGTCTTATTGTCTCATTATATCTGCGAGTAAAATGTGAAGAAACTGTTTTCAATTGTCTGCATAGGATAAGAAATGACAAACTAAAATTTCTGTTTCCTTAGGAGGTGGAAGAGGAAACAGTACAGCATTCTTTGAGATATCGTAAGCTACTCTCATTTTCGTTTCAAATGCTATTATGTTACTTATAGACCAAATAACAATAAGGTGGAAAATTTGCATTTGATTACTAATCCTTCAGTTGCTTATCCCAAGATTTTCGCGGGTTGGCAATCAGTTCATTTTCTATTACATCCCCCGTTTTTTGCCTTTTAGTATGTTTATTTTTACGATTACAGTTTTTTATTGTATCATATTATTATCATGTAACATATAATATCAATTCACTTTCTTTGAAAAATATTTTAACTTATTTGCAAACATCGCATCTGAATAGTGATTTTAAAAAATAACGCAATCAGTGGGTTAAATATTTTCGACGAATCAAAATCATTCGGGAAAACTGCGAGTTATTATAACTATCTTACATTTCAAATGTAAGTTTTCTATACTAAGAATGAAGATGAATGTGTTTGTAGGTTGGTGCCCTACAGGCTAAACCTTTTGACTCACAGGCACTAAACTATATATATATATTTATATATCAGATATATTATTGGTCCGTTAGTGTAGTGTGGATGTTCGGAAAATGGGGTAGCAGTGAGCTGTATTCTAGCGATTTGGCGGCATTTCAGATTTATGTGGTCTATACCAAAAAAGTCTTAAACATTGATCATTAATAAAAAGTCAAGAGCATTTAGAGAAATAGAGGTATGATACGAAATCACATAGATCATGTGTGTTACATTTATCTTCAACATCGAGATAATGGCGTATTATTTCATAACTATTCTGGTTAAAATGGATTTAAGATATTAAACCAATATTGCAATTCTATTCCAAAATCTATGCAAAGATGCTTCCACATTTATTAAAATCTGCCTTTAATATCGAAAAGAACGTAAGTATCAAAAAAAATGTGGGGATATAATTCTTAAACTGGTGTCCGAACAACGAAATCACCTATAATTCTTTATCAACAACACTTATTTAATCATTCATTCCCAAATACTAAAACTGTCACATCCGGTTTTTAATATCTCTACTCACCCCTCTGCTACTGATCAGATCAACTGATAGCATAAATATTAAAAACTGTAAACCACGCCCGCATTCACGGAAGTCACCGGCTTGTAGGGGCTTAAACTCAGATTGAGCCATTTCCTTTGGTAACCGAAGATGAGGATCGCTCATTGCCATAAATCAGCGTCTCGATCACCGACCACAAGGTTGTCATAACACGAGCCCAGCACACGGTAATCGCTGCTCTCTCAATTAATGCAGTCCCCTCGCACTCTGCCGGAATAAGGTTTGAATATTTAATGCGATCTCCTGCAAGCTCAAGGGCTCATTTTATACCATCAGATGGTGGTTGCAGAGCTTTCGCGGAAGGCTTGTGGTTGTTGGCAATGCCTTGGCGAGCGTTCTCGTCTCCAAAATGTTTTTAAGTCGGAGGCAGCATGAGAAAGAAAGGATTGCTTTCGAGACAGTGGTGACTCGTGGATGGTACTCTTGGAAGATCATTACACTACTGACTCATCAAAAAGCGAAATCATAAAATGATTCCTAAATAAAGGCATGCAAAAAGAAGAGACCTGTTTATTTCCACTTTTTCACTTCACTTATTATTAGTAATGCACGTTTTTTTTTTAAAAAAAACAAAAATAAACGGTAAATATTAGCTGAAAAATCATTTTATTCAACCAATTCAAAATTCGAATTCAACTTGTTATTTTATCAAATGAATATTTTTAATGATATTTTATTTAGTTTATTAATATGTATTATTATGGTGTTTTTTAATTCATATTACGGTGCCTAGCTTATTTTAAGTAACTAAACAGCGATTGCTGGTCCGCGGTTCAATTTTTTAGTCAATGCGATTTACAATAGTAATATTGCTTAAAACTGATTTTTTTAAAAACAGCCAGTTATCATTTCCTCCTCCTCACATAATCTATTATTTATTATTTCAAAAATGATGCAGCTAATGCAGTTGCTTAATTTAAAAAGAAATCTGTTTAAAAATGTAATCTTAAATTTAATGCAAAACTAATAAATTAGAAATAAAATTAATAAAAGCCATCTTCGAAAGTTATTACACACATTATCATTCGTTATTCCGTATAGCATTAATATTTTTTTATTAAATGCTTAAAACATGTCACATTATGATATTTGAGAATTATGATAATTACTTTATCAGTTTGATAAAGTAATATCTATAATTATGATACTAATATCTATTAGTATATGATATTATTTTATCAATTTTATTCATACTATTGTAACGTTTACAAGAAACTGTAGATAAATTGAATTAAACTGATTAGCTTACGTTATTTTAGGCAGTGATGAAGAATTTGAAAATGCTATTCCATCTTTCTTCAAAGATAATTTGCGATAACTTATTTTACTTATCAAAACATTTGTATAATAATGTTTATTGAGCTGAATTCAACTTGTGGTTTATAACGCTTACTGCCAGTCGGCAGATGAAAAGTAAGTATTTCAAACTCAGTATATTCTGCAACATAAATTGTGTTCTCAAGATAGTAATTTTCCCATTTTTATAATAAACGCCTTCATTTTAATTTTTTTTATTATTTTAATATATGTAGGAATTGTACTATTCTGGAAAACTTTAAAAAAATTACTTTAAAAGGAATTTGTAATAAAAAATTAAATGTGTAATAATCAGAAATGGTTATTGAAATTTGGATTATGTATCTTTTCATTAATATGCCATCCTACATAAGTTCCTTAAAAGACGTATGAACGATACTTCATTACATTTTCTAAAAAATAAGTCTGTAAGTTTTTTCTACTTTGTTCTACAGTATATTAACAAAATTTTTATTCAAAGTCAGGCAACAACGTATATTTAAACAAAATTCTCCTGAAGACATACTCATTTCAACCCTTTTTCATGTTTTGCCTTCTCAAGCAAAGTTTCAGCTCGTAATCGATGAAATATGTAAATATTCAGAGCTTTTAAAGTTTTCTCAGACACTTCGGAATAATCTTAGAAAATTTTTTATAGGTTCTTGGGGAACTCGCCCAAATTCTGTTTGCTTTGACCTTTTTAGAAACTTGGTGTAAAATTTTTATTCCTCAGGGAAAAGTAGATGGAATTAAACCTCATAAATTCTTTTAAAATTCTAGTGTTATTCAAATGAACACTTTTTAAGAGCTACTTCCTAATCTCGAGCTTAAACATCTTCCGAATCCGCCGAGAAGAAAGGGAGACTCGCTTCTTTTCCTGGTTTAATTAGCAATGCAATTAATTTTAACTCTTGTTTTCGAGCCAGATATTGTATAGCTATAAAAATTCTAACTATGAAGATGTGTTAAATAATATATCTGTAAGTTATAAGTTATTATTATTTGTTAAATAATAAATCCAGAATTTCTGGGTCTTCCGTAAAAGAATTGGCATTCTTTAAATAATCGAAAGGATTTTAACTCGTTTCCAAACTGTTCACACTAGATTAACGCAAAAATATCGATTATTGAATTAGGAATTTTTATATATGTCTACATTGAAAACAGTTGTTCATATCTTTATGAGATGCCCAAATTTCATTGCTCAGAGCTTGGTTTATTTCAAAACAAAAGCAATGATTTTGCAAGTGTTGCTTGGCAGGGACACACATGAAAAACTTTGTATAAATTGGTTCTTGCTCCATAAAATCTCAAACTAGTCAATATCCATAAGTAGTTTTTATAATCAGTTATAAACAGTATATGGAAATTTACTGCAGAAATATTTGTAGTCGACTTCAGATCGTTATATAGAATTGTTTCAGCGAACTATTTACAAGCCAGATATTTAATTGCAAAATCACGGCTTTGGGATCGAATGTCTGAATCCACGGAAGATAATTTTTCTTCGCGAATGGCATGGAAATTTGGTTTAAATATCGAATTATCTGATTTATGTCAGTAACCGACCGTACGGAATACCGACTACGCCAGTAAAGTTCTTTTACACTTCCAACGTGTATTTCTCCTAGCTATTCCAACAACGGCTGGCGCCTATTCTATGTCTAGGTCTGAGTGACCATTTTATATCCAATTCAATCTTAATAATCGTCCGATTCAATCATGATGATTGTGTAGAAATAAATACAGGAACCCAATATATTCTAGATTATTATATTATTTACATTAATGGATTAAAATATAAAACATAAAAGTGAATCAAGTCTCTTTCGTTCATGGCGAACCACACCACCTTCGCTCGTCGTCCCTCGTCCTTATCTGTCTGATCCACTTCCTGTTCCGTCTCCCTCCGGGTTTCACCCCCTCGGATACCACGTGACCTTTCCCCTCTTGACTGGTTTGCAACCTTCGTCGTTGGGAGTGGAGGAGTGGGTCTTACAATGTCCATTTTTAGAACCAAGCATTCAAAACCGGAGTTACATTTACTAAGCTAAAAAAAAAAAAAAAAGGGGAATGTTTTAATATTTAATATGGCATTATTTTATATAAAAGGTTGTTTTTTTTTACCTGTCAATTTTTATCTATCTAGTTCACTTCATTATGGAATTATCATGTTCACTTTCTTACAAAGATCAAGACAGGCAATTATCCTTTTGAACAATTTGAGTCAAAATATGATAAGTGCCAATAGATTTAATGGGATCACACTTTAAAGTATCGGCTTGGGTTCGGAAGCACATTTCAAAAAAAAAAAAAATACTTTGATTATCAATCTTAGTAGATTTTCTTGATAATTATGACTCAAAACAATAAATAACATTAATTTAAAAAAAATTAAAAATAATTTAATGAATTAAATTGAAGTAGTTTTGGTAAAATTTGATGAAATTAGAGCAAAACGCAATACGCTCTGCACTAAATTCAAATTCTTCATTATTTTTCTGCACAACATACTTATTGTACTGATAAAGGCAATGAACTGAAAGCTAAGAAAAATATACAAATGTAAAAAAAGTTATGGATCTCCGAGCAATTCTACTGCTAAAATTCAAAAACTATTAACATAAGACCTAAATC
>JAPMOR010046952.1:191236-221223 GCA_026543865.1 Argiope aurantia | reverse complement strand
TTCGGTTATTTCCGTACTACTTCCGGTTTCGTTTTCGTTAATGTTGATTTAAAGAAACAACTATATCTTCTAATATAATAATCATAGAAAAAAAAACAGATTTGGAAACATAAATAAATAGTTTTTCAAAGGAAATAACAACAAAAATAATTGTGATTTTCAGTCAAAAACTGACCTGGTAACCTTAACACCCTCCAAAGAATATCCGTGTGAAATTTTATAGCCATAAGTCAAATAGCCTGGTTTGTAGAGAGCCAACACACATGCATTTCTTCCTTATTATTAGTAAAGATTTATTGTGTTCACACACAAACGGACAACAAATATATTTCAAGATATTCTTACATATCCGATTTAAAAAATATTAATAATTATCAAAACTTTGATTTTTTTTAAATAGTTTATTTTTTAGTTTGCTTGGCAAAAATTATTCAATAAATTTAACATAAATTTTGAAACCGAAAAGCTTGTCTTCTCAGCTAAGTCGTAAAACGCATTCAGACATTATTATTTGATTCAACTAATGAAAATCAAAACGATTTATGTTTGAGAATTTACCCGAGGATTCAGTTGACCCTGAAAGAATGTATATCCATTTAATTTGGCTTCAACCCCTCTACCAGACACACCGATGCTTCCACCAATAAACGCGCGGATAAATCAAGTCAACGCCGGCGCCCTAATCTTGCCTATATTTCACTTTCCAAGACAAAGCCCCGGCTGACAGTAAGTATAGAATCGAACCGCGAATATATTTTTCCAGGCTGGATCCGAAATTAAGCGGTCTTTGCGTTTACTCGTTTCTTCCCCCCCCCCCTCCTTCACCCAATACCAAATCATAGCTCTCAACACAGTGGGGCCACAACTGTGTCTCATTTGTGTTAAATATGTTTTCAGACAGTGGGGGGATTCTTTTTTTTCCCTATTATTTGCTCTTTTTTATACAAAGGACTTGCGTTCCGCGCTATTACTTTTTCCCAGTTTTTCTGCTTCTTTTCCCGAATTGGGTGCTTAATACCTTACAGGAATTTAATTTGCGGAAGATGGTAATGATTTTTTTCTTTCATCTTCAAGAACTCTTTTTATGCAAAATTGAGGTGCATTCGCACGAAATGGGAGTGGTAAGACAGAGGCCGGATATTGTCTTGGCCGCACTTTTTCCATTATGTAAAGACGTTATTTGCTTAGAGTGATTGTTTTGCGGAAAATTTGATGATGAGTTTTGTAAACATATATATATATATATATATATATATATATATATATATATATTGATTTTGATTCCGAAATATTTATGAATTTTACTATACAAGAAGCTCGAATTTTGTCTTAAAAAATAAAAAGAATGAGATGTTAGTTCAAAATCTGCTTCGTACATCATGCAATGCGGTATGAAATACAGATTTCTCTTGTTTACAATTCCTATTTTTACGATAAAACAACTGCGTGCAAGACATTATCCAGCTGTATCGTTGGTTCGATCTGTTCACAACAAAACTCAATAGCAACGTCCGTCTTGAACATCCTGTTAAAAGCTGTACGTTAAATCAATCAATGTAAAATAAAATTATATCCTTTTTACACTTATTAAAGTAAGCAAAACACATAATCCTCCTCTATAAATGTATCTTTAACTAAATAGTATAAATTAATCCAATTTAAAGAAGGAGCAAAATAATACTTAATTTTGGTATTATTTAATAAATAAATTCGAAAAAAATGAGAGGATCAAAGATCAACACATTTTGCATTATTTATTCAAATAAAAGGTTTTCTGCTCAATCCCATCTTTCTTATCGAATTTACAAACAGAAGTAAAGCTTATGCCACCCCAATCACAGTGGTTAGATTTCAGTATGGCAGTAGATGTGTGTATAACAATGTACATGATTAAATGGGTCACTGTAGACTCACATTTTAGCATACTTTAACTTAATCTTTCATATTATTTTTTATCTTAATAACTTTGTAGAGGTTAGCTTGCTTTAATTTATTTATTAAAATTCCTGACTACGCAGTATCTACATTTGTACACAGAACGTGGTGTTAATAAATTTTATAATAACTAAATGAATGTAGTGAAACAGACTAGAATTTGACCAGTTATATTTGAGATGGTTTCAGTATTTTTCTGATATTTTTTAATTCAAAGAATTTGTATCTTTCGCAGATTTATTTAGTTAGCCTATAAGCTATTAGCATCTCTTTAATCAACATTCTTCCTCAGCCAAGTGGAACTAGGCAGCTGTTTAGTTTGCGGAAATACCCCACTTTTAGAATTCTTGTGCGAATTTGTTGGTGTAGATGTTTTAATATTTTAATAAGAAGTAAAAATTCGTTTTTATAAATCCGCTACGATATCTATCTTTTGACTCTGATAATGACTGATCTATTTATATATCTAATCTATTTATATGTGGATTATATGGAATTATAACTGTATTGGAAGTTTTGCAAAAGTTTGACATTAAAACTTTCATTGTTTTTAGAGAAATTTCTCCATTAAAATGAAAGTTTTACAAAGAGTGAAAATTATAAACTTTCGTGCTACCTAATCAAAATCCCAGAATCCTCAATAATGCCAAACATAATTAATTTGAGTATAACATGAATCTGATGATCATTCTTACTTTGCTTGTAGTTTAAATTTTTAAACTAAAGCACAGTCTAAATACGATTCGTGGCAATCACTCATGGTATCTGCTCTCTGCCAGGCTCTGATCTCCATTTCCTTCTTCCAATCTTCTTTATATACCTGCAACACCGTTCATAACACCAAGGATAAATCTGTTATTAACATTACAACAGCATTACAATAATTACAATATTATAATAATTTACAAACTAGTCTCTCCATCTCGGTCCGACAGATACGGGTCATTTTCATAAGTTTTCTCTAATGATTACATTAAACTATCGTCGCTGCCACTGTGCTTCATTGTCACTTGTAACGCTTTTGATGACTAAAATATGTTCAGAAATATCGTTATTACTGAGAAGGGGGGTTTCTTCGTCTGACAGTTAAGCTTGAAAGTGAAAGATGATATATTGAACATATGTAAGCCATTACTCCGAGAAATATTTTATAACACATTATTCCACCAAAGAGCATAATAGTCTCCTATTGTAAATGGGTCGTTGATGAAAAAACTCGTTAATAAAAAATATATATGAATTTATTTCTACATACAGGACATATTACTAACTTCATTCGCTTTCAAGATATTTATTTTTAAAGTTGCTCTGAATGTTTAAAACACCCTGATTTCATCTTAAATATCAAGAATCTCTGCAAATTTGAAATATCATGATTCTATGAATATGTTAGAAAACGAATTAAGTGCTGAAAGAATGTCCATTTCATTTCAAGACAGTCCACTTTCCGGCCTCCATCATCCGCTCACCTATCCTCAAAATAAAATGGTGCAAGAATACCTTCCCTGCTTAGATGGGTTGCAAGATAATAATAGGATTATTGATATCTTACCTTCTTTTTCTCGTATCAAATCGCAATCGACATACGATCTCGCCACTTCCGGCTTCTTCCGAAGGAGTCTACCACCCTAAGCATCCTCTCCAAAAGCTGACCCCAAGAATTCTAATCAAAAACGCTGGACCACAAAATCTTATATTCGATCCTTAATCCTTCAGATATATAAACAACCGCCCGCCAGCCAATAAGTTTTCGCTTGGAAGAAGAGTGGCTCACATACACGGAGCCAATTGGCTTTGTCTGGGCATCTTGCTGGAGATAGGAAACTTCTGAAATAAGTTAAGTTTTGATTCTCAACATTTTAACGAAGAGCTCATAAATAGGCATAAAAATTAAAGCATGACGGATGGAATTAAAGGTCGTCACGAAATGTAATCAATTTCGAGTTTTAATAAAATGGATTCGTGTTTTTTTTTTTTTTTTTAATTTTTAACAGAAATTTTATTTGAAAGTTATGGGGTATTGGAAAGGAATCTTATGAATTTTCGCAAGACGACTGAAATCATCATTGAATTTCGAATATATCAATGTTCGAGATAAAATTATATTATTTTAAGATTCAAAAAATTATGTTAAATAAAAGGTAAGCTCAATAAAATTGTATTTTAAAAAGTTTTACTTGTTATTGAAATATTTTATAATTTAAATGTCTTTATTTAAAATGTGTTTTTAATCTTTGAAATAATTTGTACAAATGACGTAGCAAATCAGTTTTTTCTCTCAGAATAGACGAAACAATTCTCGAGAATCAATTCGGGAAACAAATTGTCACAACTCGGATCCTGGATCAATCTCTTTTATGATCTAAATTATTATTTTCCTTTCTATAATCAACATAGTCCTTTTGTTAATAGACATACTTGAGAATATAGATTCATGAACTCTATATTTAAATCAGGATTTTGAAGTTGAGAATCGGATTATAAACTGAATGGAATTTCATTGTACTTTTATGTCCTTCTACTATATATGTTTTATATAAAAAAATATAAACGAATTGCCTTATGTTTTGAGTTTTTAGAAAAGGTTTATTTATATTTAGAGAAAATCTGTGTTTTGCAAAAAGGTTTCAGATTTCAAGATAAGACAAAATAATTTATATGTGGAGTGCTCAGAAAGTTGTCAAAATCAAATACTTTTGATTATCTATTATATATTTTGCTCATGACTCCTTTTACAATCAAAAATTGCCAGTAGAGGTTTCTATAAATCCTTTTTTGTGTGAGTGTCATGTGCTTTGATAGACTCAAGTCAGAAACTTTTAATAATTCGTGATTTAGTAAAACCGAAAATAAAAGAATGGATATTTTATATTTTGGCAAGATGTGTTGAAATTTTAAATATCTAATGAAAAGGGGAAACAAAAAAATGTTTTCGGATTGTATCAGACATCGAAAAATTGCTTCAAATAACATTCTAACTATAAAGTGATCCCCCTGATTAAACCATTCATTCGGAACTCAAAATATTGCGGAAGTGAAGAGCTTTGATTGTTTAAGTGTTATTGAAAAAAAAACTATAATATTGTTTTTAAGGAAAGTTTTGGAAATCTTGCCAACTTTTTTGCTACAAGAAAGGGAAATTTGATTACTATCATGTCACAGGTATTTTATTATCAACATATATATTTAGCTTACTCTCATTAATACATTATTATTTCACATTTTAAAAACGTTTAAATGCTGCCACTTCTCGAATTTGAAGAAGGTTATCTAGATATAATGAGTGACAAACTGAATGTGAATGTTTGTATCATAATAATTTTAAAAATAATATTCAATCTATATACTTATATCTAAATAAATTTACTTAGATTAATAAGTCAATTCCAATTAATTTATTTATTTACTCATTAAATTGACATTTTATAGGACTACTAGCTGACCCGGCAAACGTTGTTCTGCCTTATAAATTATTTCTATTGAATATTTTGGTTGTTAATAACGAATGCATTGTAAGTGTGTGGGGATGGGATCTATGACAGAAAGAAGAATGGAACGCTGTAGACGATGATCGTCGATAAAAACAAAAAAACACCAAAAAACAAAAATCATTTTTTCAATACAATGTATTTCATTAACATAACGAACATATACACTGTTTGATCTCTTAAAAGTTATACGTAAAGTTAAAAAAGTATTATATTTTTTGTCCTCAAGTATAAAAATGAAATAAAGAAAATCAATAATCATTTCGAAGAGCAATTGAGTGTATGATATTTTTTCTCAATCCGTCTTTAGCGAACATAAATAAGCTCGATGGTTTGCCCACGCGAGAATATGCCACGTATAATTCCGTGTGAAAAACATGGTGTGCCCAAATCTAAGCCGCAAATAGACATCGTTTGGCCTTGCGACTTATTGATTGTCACTACGAAGGCGAATCTAATAGAAAATTGAACGCGTTTGAATTCGATTAGCACGTCTGTGAGAATCATTGGAATGCGTGGCAGCAAAACATTTTCGGCTCGGAATTTACCATTCAAAATAGTGGCTTCGATAACGTTTTCCATCAATTTTTTAATGACCAATCGCGTGCCATTGCACAGCCATGGTGGGTTCAAATTCAGAAATAAAATAACCGAAGATCCAAATTTCAGTCTTAGAAGGTGTGGTGACATGCCTGGCAAATCCAGTGAGTTCAAAAACTCTGTTAGATGATTTACAGCTGCGTTAGCATCGCAAACTGTATCGATCAATTTGTATCATACCAAACCGCCTGGCAACCACTGCTGTATCTTGAAGTTTAAATCGTCGACGTCCACATTTTTTGCTGCCAAAATGGCTCCTTCTGCCAACCACGCATGATTTATGTATTGTGTGCGTGCATCGGGAAATATGCGGTCAATGAGAGCATTTTGAGAATCAACGATAGTGCAGAAATGAGTGGGAAATTTTATGCATCCAGTATTTTCATGGACAGAAAATTTGCCATCGCCGATATCTAACAATTGAGCCGAGAATGGATCTTGTAGCATTTGGACGCGCATGTTTATTTTTAGCTGGACTTTTTCAATTTTACGCCACAGTGGCGATGGTTTCAAGCAAGCGTTGATCTCATCAGCGTACGTTGAACGTGGATAGCGACCTAGCGTTATGAAATATACTTTACAACCTATTCTCATACCTACCAAATACACATAAAAGATTTCATGAAAATCGGTCGAGCCGTTTCGGAGGAGTACGAACACAAACACCGTGACGTGAGATTTTTATAGCAATTTTATTTACTCTTTAATAAAACAATTGTCCTCGAATTCTGTTTCGGAACCAGACGGATTCCTTTATATAATCTCAGTCTTTTTAGCTTGAATATATTTTTCTAAACCCCGGAATCATTTTCAACTTATGTGCCAGAGTTTGAAATGGTCAGACTAAGCCTGCTTTGTTTTGTTTTGTTTTATTTTCGAGGTAGTAAAAGGACTACAAAAAATGATTATTTTATATTTTAAAATATTTAAATATCATTTTTAATATTAATGTACCAAAAACCTTTATAATTTTTTTTATAAATTTTTCAATTTTTTCCCAAAGAAAAATAGATTAATTAGAAAAGCATTTCGGTCTCCGGAATTTAATTTTTCTTCGCAATTATCTTAATTTTGATGCTCTCAATATAATATAGAAGACAATTTTAAAAATCTATGCTTTAACATTTTGTGAACGTTAACGATTTAAAATGTATCCATTTATTAAAAATTGAATAATTTCTCAAAAGTAATTAAGCATTGTTTTATTATATAACCGTAACAAAAAACATGCCTTAAGATTAAGAGATGCCTGATTTAAGACAATCTACATCAAATACTATTAAATTTCTTTTTCTAATTGCACAACATATTTTTTGATACTTTGGAATTATAATATTGAATTTTTTGATTAATTGGAATTTGAAAATAGTTTTTAAAGAAAAGTTTCTGACAAATGTTGGTTTCTGATGTTTCTACAGTACTCTCAGTGTACAAAAAAATCAATTAATATAAGACTTCTGTTTTAAAATATAAATTGATGTAAAATACTCCTTCTTTATTCTTAAAAGAAAGTGTCTCTTTTAAATTTTGAAAAGAATTTGACTTCCCTTGATAGTACCAATCATGAGACGTTTCTATTGCAGAACAAAAATCGCACCTGCACGTATTAGATTGCTTTAATCATTATGTTTATATCATTTATCGTTTTTGACGCTATTAATATTTATATAATCTTCAAGATATTAACATTTTCTTATTTTTCGTTTGCTTGTTTGCTCATGATTATTTTTAAATGCTATTTCCCACGTAATTATCGACCCTTTTGTTTCGTTGACAGAGATTTGATTATGCAAGTGCTTAGATTTAGATTTTAGATTTTATTATATGAAATTCTTTATATTTATTTAAAAAATAACATTATTATACTTAAGAATAAAATATTAAAGTTCTTTATATTATGGATTTTAGATTTTATTATATTGATTACATACATTATATAAATAGTTTTATCATATAATTTATATCTTATTACATAAAATATTATTCAATCCATGTTTAAATTTTATGTTTGTTGGTTTTTCTTTTTATTAAATTAACTGCTTTAAACTTTTTAAACTTCCTTTCAAATATCATATGTCGATATGTATGTCGGAAACGATAATTTTATTTATATTATTAAATTCATAAAATATTTAATAGAAAAAAAGTTTTATTACTTTGTTTTTATTATGAAATTTTCAATTCTGCGACATCTTTATTTTAATGATTTTATATTTATAATGATTTTATATTTATAAGGTATTCTTTAAACATAAAATTTCTTCTACCCCAACTTGCTATCAGAACCGTTTTTTCTATTTTATTTTTACACGTGTTTTTCCTTATTCTTTGATTATTTTAACTCAATTTTCAAATTCATGGCATCATTGTAATTCTGGATTCTTCATAAATTAAATAAAATAGTCTTTTAAAAAATGCAACTATAAAATTATTAAAAAATATAAATTTCTATAAATAATTATAAAAACACGATATCAGAATTATTTATGAAGAAAAAAGAGTGTCACGAAATATTTTTAAAGTTGCTTTGAAAACGAATGGTCTGTTTCACTGTTATCATTCCATTAAACTGCTGTGATATTGTTTACCAAACAGTGTCCAGGTTATTGATACCTGTGTTAGTTGAGAGAAAGATCAGCCTTGCACTTAGGAATGTTACTCAAGAGGCAATGACGATCTCTTTCAGTATTGAATAATGGAATAAATATCGTATAGAAAAACTGCTTTAACCACAGAAAATTTTTATTAGCCTAATTTTGGTAGGGGATGAATTGGGGAATTAAGAATCGAAACATTTATGTAGAATATTTTGAAAAATATTCAGCATAATAACATTTGAAAATTTTATTTAATAAAATTTGAAAGTATATAAAACATTATTTATATAGAATTTTGAATTTATATAGAATTTATTTAAAATATTCTTAGTTTATGTAGGATTTATGTAGGATATTTTATACAAAAACTTAATAACTCTTTTTCATCTTTCTAATATGATTTCTGCTAAAAATGAAGCAATGGTTTTCAATAAAAGTTAAAGATTGCAATGTTAAAGAAACTTCATCTTTTGCGTTTAAAAATCCAAATTTTCCAAATGTCTAGGTCTTTTGGAAGTATATAAAAAAGAAATAGTTTTGGTTTTCAGTTTCCACTTATACATCCCATAACTGCATAGTCAGGAGTTTAGGAATGTAGAAGAATAATGCTATGTTATTTTTGAAACTGGAGACATGAAAGTTAAGAAATCTTCTGGCTGATAATTATTAAAAATTTAATTCGTTACCTTTTATTTGAAATATTGCGAAAGAGTGGCAATGGCGCATGATACACGTAGCATTGTGCGTTTCGTTCTACACACGTCTTTAACTGATATTACTACTTATGGTTGTAAGGTACAAGGCCAGAAGGGAAGAATTATTTTGGCATTCGTTTTTCAGTCGGAAATGCCTTGGGGAAAAAATAATCCGCGAAAGATGAATAGACAATGCCAATCAGTTTTGTTATCAGATATAACACTCATTTTTCTCTATAAATCGAGGTGTGAATGGCTGGCAGAGTGAAAAAGTTATTGCCATCTTCACTAGATAGATAGCGAAGAACGCCAACAGAGAAGCTTGAGCTTTCTTCTAGGATTCATTTCCCCTCTCTGCTACTGGAACAATATCGAGTTCTAATTACTAGTGTTCATTTAGACAATGATTACAAGATTATTTGATGTGTATTGAGGTTTAAACTATTATTTTAGTTGCTTTAGTCAAATGAGATTTTTATGCATCAGTTTGGAGTTGGAGATATTTTACTATTACCAATAAAGAGTCTTTTCTGTATGTAATTAATATTGAAGTCAACAATATTTTAATACTTTCTTAAAAAAATCGCATCAACACATCGCAAATCGAAATCGTTACAAATTGCACCAAATTTACTGAAATCCTGCTTTAGAAAATGATTTAATAAAGAAACAAAAAAAAATCTTCCCCCCCCCCCATCTCTTTGCGGAATTGAATATTCTTCTGTAAGTTCACTCTATGAAGACCTATGATAAGAAAAACTTTGTCGCGTTATCATTCTCTAGATCCTAAGGAATGAATGGACTTGGGTCAGTGTGGCGCTAACCGCTGTTTCGACTAAGCCTCTTACATAGCGATCCCGATGTTATAAGAAGAAAAATATTCCATTCTCAATCCGAGACCCCTGGAAATGGACATTGGGAGCTATGACGGATAATAAGATAATAACTTGTCTTTTCTATGGGCCTTATTCTCTCTGCGCCAATAATCTTCTAGTGCCCCCTTGATATCCTCCTGGATATCTTAAGCTCCGGAACAGGGGGCGGCCATAAATTGAGGAAATCACATCCTCTGGGATCGCGGGGAGCAAAATCTTTTGTGGTACCGGATTTCTAAGCGCACATCAATCAAAGACATAAATAATGTCTAATGTATAAAACTATATTCTATCTGCGTCTTATTTCTTTTTTGAAGTTTTGTTTTAGAAATTGAATTATTTAAACTTTAATGTTATTAATTATCAAAACGCTCCTGATAGAAATTATCTGATTTAATATAATAATTGCTCGAATTCAATGCTCATTTCCTCCCCTTTCTACCAGTAGTAGTATAGTAAGTAGTTTTGTGGTGGCGGGAAACTTTTCTTGTGTTGGGCGGGACGACTTCCGTTTCATCATTCCGTTTCATTCATCACTTCCGTTTCATCAGAAATTCTGCCCCACGTTGGGCGCCAATGTGGTGGCGGGAAAATTTTCTTGTGATTAATCCATAAGCAACTGATGATACTTTAGCACAGCCATACCCTTTAATAGTAGGCCCCACGTTGGGCGCCAATGTGGTGGAATGTAGATTATTATGATCTGTGCAGGAAGCAACAGGACGAATGTTGTTGGAAACATTTCTTTAATAATCACATTCACACACTTAAACATACACTAACAGAAAGGCAAGACATTCACGCGCGCGGCTTCACAGTTCAGCATCACATCTCATTCTAATTACAATCGCAATGCATTATGGGATGACATATGGGATGGCCTAATCAGGCATCTCCATCTAGTATCCAAAAGAGAAGATAAGAGTAATGCAACTGCTACATCCTCCCCCTCTGGCTCCGACGACGTCCCGGCAAGGAAACAGAATTTGAATTGTCTGGAAGTCTATTGGTTAAGTGTAATGCAACTGCTACAGTTTCTATTTGTTTTCTTACTTATCTTTTTAAACAGTTATTGTTAAACTTAGTTGAAATTCAAGATTTTGTTGAATAATTACTTCATTGCTAATATAAGCACAAAAAGAGATATGCATACTTGCCGTGTAATAAGATATGTTTATATTTCATTATCTGTAGCGTGTGCTTATGTGCTTTCGATTTTAAACTAATCTGCAGTGTTTGGTGTGCTAACTAACAGTAATTTTTTTTAAAATTTTTAATTTATTTTGTGGATAAATTTAAAATGTTTTTAGAATAGTCTTATTAGTATGCTATAAACTAATTTTTTAATATAAAAAAATCTATAAATTAAAACAAATCTCGAAAAAACTTGAAACGTCGATATAAATATTTTAATATTAAACCCAAATCATTAGGAAAAAAGGTTTCCATGGCTATTTATTATATTAAAACAGGTCATTTTGATTTTTTAACGCATTTGAAATATTAAACTTGCACTGTAAAATCCCAAGTTTGGACACTGAACATCAACTGGAAAAAAATTAAATATATAACCATGGAATGTTTGTGTGTGTATGATTAATCTCTTGAATACTTTCTTTGAATAACTGTATATTTTGGAAAAACAGTTGAAAGAAAAGACTCATAGGCTTTATTTATATTAAACTGTTAAAATTGTTTTGTAAAAGTTTTGCTGAAAACAGCTTAGTTTAGAAAGTATCTAACAAAAACGAACTTAAAATCGCAATTTTTCCAACTTAAAATAAATACGTGGTTTTAAAAAGCCTATATTTTTTCTATTTAACTTAGCTGGACTGGGACTGAAACTCCATCAAATTGACTCTGTTTTAAAATTATAGCTTAAATTTTAACAGTAAAACCGATCCTTCTGGAGATCCTTTGAAAAAATAAACAGAAAAAGAGTCTCGTTTTGTAATGAAGTCAAAATTTAGCAGAATTCAATGCAAGCTCACCATAAAAAACATTAAAAAATTAAAACCCTTTTGAATACAAAGACGTACCATTTTATTGCAACCCTCATATGATTTGTAAATGTAACATGAATAATAATAAACTTAGTCATAAAATAATTTTAATTTAAATATTTTAAAAATTTTTATTCCTTTGATATTTACTGTGGTCTGATTTCCACATCATATAGTTTTTCACTCCCTCAAGGTTTTACGATTTTGAAATGATCCCCCAAATTTGTGTAAAAATACTTTTTCTGCATTTATAAAAAGTGCTCTTGATTTTTTTGTTAATCCTTAATATAATTCATAACTCATTATTATAATCTTTCACTATAATCGCCTGTTCATTTTTTCACAGAGTACTCGGTACCGCGAATCTTCAGTTATCAAAATGTAATTCAATGAACAGATTTTCTTATGTCTTCGGTATATTAAAATACCGTACAGGCTTTAAGAATGTATTCGTTCCCAGAATTTTGTTGCTCTAGTTTTTCAGAAAATTCACAAATTGATTACAAAATTGTATTTTTGTATTCATTTAAGTTATATAAAAAATTGCGTAAAAGCGCAACATTTTTGTGATTTTTTTAATTAAAAAATATACCATCTATTTAACTTAAATCTTAAAAAAATAATTTATTTTTTATAGAAGCAGAAAGTATAAAGTACTTGTTTTTATCATAACAAAATATAAAAATAATAAGATAGCTAATATCTTCACAAAATGATCGAGTTTCATTCATACCACTGAAATCAAGGAATGTATTATTTAAATTAAAACTTATTACGGAATTTTTAAATAACTATTGCTTTAAAAAAATTTACAACTTTTTCTCTTTTTAAATGTGTTAGTAAAAAATTTTATCCTGGAAATAAAAATGCAAGTGTCTTATCGCCATTATTCTTCCGTATAAGAAATTCACTCACATTCGTCATATGCCTAAAAAATGTAATCTATATTTTTTATTGCTTCGAAAATACTTTTGCAATTCAGGGTGGAATTCTTTTCTTGCGCTTGCAACTATTCTCTTCAGTAAATAAATTCATTCTATTTATTCATTGTCAATAATTCTGTCCTTAAGGATTAATTATGTACACGAATATTCCTTTCAGTCATCTTAATTTTCTTAAATGACTGCTTTCAAGAAATGGATTTCTTTCATCAATAACTGATAATTAAATGAAGCTTTTTATAGACACTGAAATTCTTATTAGAACATTTACTATCCCGTTTTTCATAAAACGAAATTCTTTTTGTTTTCTATTTACAAAAATATGACTATTTAATTATCTGCCATGAAACTTTCATTAAATCCTTATTTATGTTTCTATATTGGAGAACAAAATTTATAATATTTTCTTCTTGGCGGCTCCGGCGAAAATATTCTTTAAGATTTTCTGAAGATATTATACATATATATTTATGTATTCTGGTTTGTTAATCATCACACTTTGAAATGTTATATTTTCGCATAATTATAATCTTATAATCATATCAGGATCATTGTTTAGAACATATTAATTATTTTTTAGCGATTTTTTAATTTCCAACCAATTTGATAATTTTTTCTGCTTAATTAAAATATTTCGAAATCATTAATGTTAAATTTTTATCTGAAATGGGCGCAACTATAAATATTTCATAGATGCCAATACAAAAATGAATTGATTCAGTGTATAAAGGAAAATAAAATAGGCTTATACAATAAACTTCTTCGGGCATTACTTGTGATTGAATAATGAATATTTTCTTTACAACATACAGCGATTCGCACGCCGAGATGATAAAAAATGTAATACTAATTGTAGAAATATGACAAAATGTGAATGACTAAAATAACACCAATAAATTGATTCACCTCCAAGTCGTAAGGTGGCTCTAAAGGCAATGATGTAGGTGGCGTAATGGAGTGGAATTTCATTAAATTAAATTTATCCTTCGATATTATTATTTCTTTATCTTTTGAAAAACTACTCAATGTTATAAACTACATTTTATCCTCTTTTCCTTCAACTATAGAAAATCTTTGAAGTTATGAATTCAAATACAAATAAAAAAAGAATTATGAATAATTACTCCATAAAATATTTTTTTTTTTAAATAGACTGATGGGATTTGGATCATTTGAAATTTATTTATCTATACCTTAAAGATGGAACTTTTAACTATCATTTTATTATTAATTTAAATACTTTTTTCATGATTATTACCTCACTTCAAATAGGCTCAGAAATCAATTTATTTTTTTAAAAATGCACGAAAAGCGAAATTCGAATGTTCGACAATTTTTATGAAGTTCTGAACAATAACATATATTTTTTATAATTCATATAAAGTTCCGAACCATAACATATATTTAATATATATTTCTGTTTTTGAGATGCTTTATATTTGTTGAATGTTATAAATACTGAATAAAATAACATAAAATTCTATTCAGTAAATCTCAAAATGAAATAATTAAAGCAGTTGTTTTTAGAAAATTTAAAAAAAAAGACAACCTTAAGATAATAACCTTTACTACAAAAGAAATCTTATATTATTTTAGATGTGTCATTGTTATTTAATCGTTCCTGTTACAATGCAAGTAATATTTCTATCATAAAATTAAAATATGTTCCATGCGATTTATTAATGAAATGTTTAAAATTACAATAAAAAACTGATTTCATTAAAAATATTTGCAAGGATTTTGATTAAATGATACAAATTATAACTTCAGAATACTTCATTTAGGATTAATGAATAAATATCAAATTACTCCTTTTCTTGAAATAAAATTTTTACTTTATCATTACTTTTTAATAAATTTTGTAGATGTAATATGTAGTTTCAGTTAGAACCTGAAACTGGAAACCTACTTTCGGTGTAACAAAATTTTGATATTCTTTCGTAGAGCAGCTAATATTATTTTTTATAACTCTAAAAATAAAAAAAAATCCATTGATTTTTAAAAAGCATGTTTTTTTTAAATAATAAACATTTTAAAAAATGTATCTTTCAAAATAAAAATTTAAAGTAACGATTCATTCTGATTTGTTTTTATTTTAAAATTTTAGTTTAAGTATAACTGCAGGAGGTTTTCACATAAGAGTTTCAGATGTACGCTTAAAAAAGAAAGCACATTTCATGAATTTAATAATATTTAATGTAAGAATCGAATTAAAAACTTAAATGGAATTCTAAGTTAAATCTTAATTAAACTAAAACCTTAATTAAATTTATGAAAATAGTTCAGTAATTCTGCACCACTTTGATGGCAAAGATAACAAATATGAATAGATCACTGATTAATATACTTATTTTTTATGTTGAATTATAATAGGGATTTAATGAATTTAAAGCAGTCATTTTCAGCAATTCGGAAATATTTATTACAAAATATTATCCAACAGTAATAAACTCTTGAATAAAACCTATTGGTCATAAAAAAAATTTCTGCATCTTTTCGTTGCACAAAGTGGCATCTGATTTTCTCCTGTGGAAATTTCTTTTTCAATGAATATCGTAAAGAGCATTTTTTTTAACGAATTAAACCAAAAGTTCGTCTAGCGTGTGTGTTTTTCCCTTTTTTTTTCACTTTTTTTTTTCCTTTTTGAATGATAAAACTACAACGACAGCCTGGGATACAATGCCAGGAAGTGAAAAAGACGGATGGAAATTGGAATCTTTACCTACAGCACTTGAAGCACATTTCAGCAACGTAATGACACAAAATATGTTCAATACGTACAAGTGCAAGCTACTCAAGAAAACGGTTGTGTCATTCAGACAAATAGCCCGTGCACACGACGTTATTCAAAATTACAACTTAATTGGAGATACAACAAAAAAAGCACAGCCAACAACAAAGATGTCAACACATGCTACAACACTTTTGGCCAGCAGAGACCTTTCATTTTATGCAGAAAAAGGTACAAGAGACCTAGATCCTCACGACCTAGACCAACAAGAAATTTCAAGAACCAAAGGACTGGAAAACACTTTACATACACCTGGTACCCAGAATGCAGAGAAGCTATCAACGAACTTCTGAACAGTAAACTGTTAAATAAACCGTTTGCCAACGACACAACAATTGGATATGGGCTCTACTCAAATTATGGACAAGCTATAGTCAAGGCACCTACGCAAGCTTATGCTAAACAAGTTGAATTTGCACAAACGTTTACAACAAAATTTGAAATAACTGTGAAAACATACTGGTCCATGTGGACTTTATTGAAAAAACCTGTAAAAACTGGTGTTACTTTTGAAAATTTGTCAATAAATGATAATGAATTTTATGGCCCGTTTGGTATTATGTCTCCATATCCAGGTCTCAAAGCAGCAGAAATAAGAAAAGTGTATGTAGATGCAGATGACTTGATTTTAAAAAAGATAGATGTAGACAACATTGAATACAGAATTGGTGAATTTACAATAAACAGAAAATAAGAAATTTTAATTGTCTTTTTTTATTTCGAACAGATGCAACAGCACCTTTTCTTTTCAGGTGCTGACAACTGAAGGGACACGCCTCCGGGTAATACTGACCGTCGGCGTGATAATGGCGCGGGCTAAACGTTGGTGCTTCACTTTAAACAATTGAAATGCAAATGATTCGCTTTATTTTAGCGGACACTAAACTTACAAATGCATGTATAATCGCGAAGCTGTTGGATCCTTTAATATGATATTTGCTCTTTAGAAATGGATTTGAACATTTTAGGAGGATAAACATAGTTGAATGTTCGGACCTGTCCGAATGCAAAATTCTACATGACTAGACAGCCATGACAACCTTGACAATCCTTCCTTTCCAACTGTCCAACATTGATGACATTCACTGCCCTTCTGAATGACCAGACAGCCATGATAACATTGACGAATAGAATCCTAAGGCCATCGCCAGACACAACCCAACCATTCTCGCAGGAGGCACATCCCGCCATTTGCAGTGATCAGTCATCCCACATCATCTCTGTGCCCATTTGGGCGGCGAAACCCAACTACTATACTGAAAGCTTCTCATCCCTATATCGGAGGTGCCACACGGGGAGGAGACAGTGTGATTAGAATAAGAAAATAGCATGGAACGCCATTGTAGAATGCTCTCAAGTTATGTTTAGAAGTTTTAAAAGAGGAGTACAAAAGGGAATTGTGGCAAGTTCATTTCCTTTTATTGGCGAAACGTTTATTCAATGAGTAAACTGAAAATGGATGACTATCTGGAGATTAATTTTATCTATTAAGCTGATTCATTCGATTAATGACTACCGAAATTTATATGCGAATCCTTAAAAATATAAAATCATTATTCTCTCTTTTCATTAAAAAAATTGCTTTAAAATATTTTCTTTATTCTTAAGCCGTCTCAGTCTCATCTCAAGCCGGCGAAACTGAATATCTCAACAGCAGTCAGCTAGGCATTTAGTGTGTTGAAAAGAATTCGACCAGAGAAGAATTGAATATAAAGCTGCATATACAAAGGACACATCTATCTGGAATTCCTTTTCAGATCGCGCTTTCTTTCGTGTATTTGGTGTTACTTTAACATTACATACTAAAGCAACATTAGAGCTATGTTTGAAGTGAACCTAGTATTTTTGAGCCGACATCTGACCACTCCACGCACCACATCAGCTGGAGGACATATGGCCTCAACGGATTTAACGTTCACCAGGCCCGCTTATAGCCGATTCTTCAGTAGAATGATGTCAAACATTGAATCTTCCGGTTCAGTACCCGAAAATTAGCACCTCATTACAGGTGCATAATAATACATTATGTGAAGTTAATTTATATTTGATAATAATATGTAGTCATGTAAATTGTCGCCAATTAGAGGACTACGTATTATTATCATGCATAAATTCGGCTCTTGAGATGCCGTACACTAGAAAGTTAAAATATATTTAACGTTAAAACTATGCTTGCTATACAAGCTTGTTTTTTAAAAATATATATCATATTATTAATTTAAAAATATTTTTATATAAAATATTATAATAAAGCTTCTTATATCTCTCTATTTTTTAAAATTAAACTGAGGATATTATTAGTTCTAAACAAATTTTAAATCTCGTCATTTTGAAAAATTACTAATTCCGCCAAAAGATTTTTAAAAACCGTCGAAAGCAAATGTTTCCATAATATACTAAAACTGTTTGGAGTATGATTTAAAATTTAACTAAACATTATAATTAATACATTTAAAATATTGCATAATATAATAGATAATTTATAATTAAAAAAATTTTTAATATGGTCATTTAGTAAGAACGGCAACAAATTAACAATGTTTTCTGTACTTAGAATATACTTTTTAATTAATAAATAAACTTATTATTTAAGCAATTGTTACTAGGCTAGTAAAATCTTATTTATACATCATGGCATTTATGTTTAAAATTTGAAAAATATCTATTGGATAATTTTGAATTCTATGGCGTGCAAACTATTCATGAATTTTCTCTTCCATTTATTTATTTAAAATTTTGTTCTTGTTTAGGTAAATCATGCGAATCATTTTGATAAAATATTTTCAACTTTCTCAAGTCTGTGACTTTCATTTCTATTGTCTACATCAAAAAGAAAATCTGATATTATACTTCGAAGATCAGCATTAGAAAGAGTTGATTTACATTTGAATATAATACTTTTACTCTGTGTTAGTGGAATTAAATATAAATCTCTACAATTGAAATGCAAATTCAACTCACTAAGCAATTCATTATTATTGACTGCTTACTCAGTAAAGATCGAAAAGATTTTTTTTCTTATTCTTTTATAACATATAAAATAAACAAATGTCAAGAAATGCCAATAAATTGCCATTTTCTTAAATGGAAAGGAAAAGAGAGGATCTTCTTAAATATAATATATTTTTTTCTTTTTTGGCATCACTTATAAAAAGTCATCTCAAAATTTCAAATCTACCAACTTTTGGAAAGATGAGTTTCAACCTCGCCTCACTTATGAGCGTTTATTCTGCTTATAAATATTTATAAGCTTTTCTCACGCGAGTGATTCTCTTTCGGCATTTCGTTTCACTTGAAAATTCACTGTCGAAAGTTTTATGCAGATTCGATCCCTCTGAATATCGAAAGTGAAGCTTAGAAATATTCAAAGCAAACAGAAATAAGTAGCATTAAAGTACAAATATATTTTCGAAAGTAGTTATTAATTGCTGATGTGAAGTTCATTAAATAAACTGTTTAAACATAATGGATAAGGTCTCGATTGGGAGACGTTTCGACATGCAAATATAATAAAATTACTATCATAACGCATAAATAACACTCATTATTCATTAAATTCAAAATGTACTTGAAATTTTTCCCATAAGATATTTAAATTCTAGATTTTTCATCACTCATATTAACGAAAAATAATTACACAGGGTGTTCATAAATGAATTTCCAACATGTCGGGACTATTAGGAGAACACAAAATTAAGTACAAACTTGTTATACTCGGAGATCAAAAGTAACAGTTGAATGTTTAATGAGTTATAAAAATTGAATGCGAATCCTTTTAGAAATATGAAGGAGATCAAGATGACGGAACAAGTCGCTTGGCACTTCTTTCTGCTTGTTTGGTGTGAAGCTTTGAAGATGCAGATATACAGTTTGCAGTGTTCAGTCCAGTGGCACCACGAGCGGCCACTGGACTGAACACTGCGAGTTTCACAAGCATTACTCATTTCTTGCTTCTGCAAATTTTAAATATTGCTTCCATATGCGGTTAGTTTCATGAGAAGGAAGAGAATTTTAGAGACATTTTAATGGATACCAGATCCATATTTTTCATCAGCTTTGGCGACCACTTAGTGATTTATGTCTCGATTGAATTTAAAACATTTTAATGGACATCCATATCAATGATTCGGCTGACCTTGGTGGCTATTTGGTGACATATAAATGTGTTGAATTTAAACTTCCATTTATTAGTTTTTATTTTCGATGAACAACAAAATTTTTTTGTTCTCTTTTAACAGCTCTGAAAAGTTGGGATATCCCTTTATGAATACCCAGCATTTTAGCCATTTCCAATAGCGATTCAGTTTGACATGTTTTCAGTTTTTAGTACTTCATCACAGATACAGAATAAACGTAACTGCGTAAAGTATGAGATAGAAAGTATCTAGCCACTTTCGGATTTACATACCTTTTCGAAGAGCTCCCGAAACGCTGGATAGAGCTGCCCTTGAACTATCACCTTGTAAATAAAACGCTTCAACTCACAATTTTCGAAGAAGATTCAGTCAGAAATGGACGGAGAAGATTTACTAAAAGCTGATCCCAATTTCAATATTTACCTTTGGTTTTGTTTGCTACATGCATTTTTGCGTTATATATGCGCATATGCATGCGTTATATATGCGTGATACATGCAAATACCCACGCATATTTTAGAATATACACCTTTTTAACTAAAAAAAAAATGTCTTGCTCGTAACTTGTAAACTTTTCTTGTAGGAAGACAGATTGCTAGTATAGCGTTATTTTAGAATTTCAAAGCGATGCTTTGAATGATCGAGGAAATACGAGCATCTGTTGTGAAAAACTTTGTTGTCCATGCGAGAAGCGTAGCGTATTATTTCATAATTTGATTTTATTTATTTACTTACAAATTCATAATTTGCCTCATAATTTCAACGCCAGATATCTGCGACAATTAATATAAATTTCCAATTGAATGTACTAAAGATTCAGAAAGATTTTGACACTGCAATGAATTCATTTTCTATTGACTTGTAAAAGAAACTAAATGATGAGGATTTTTCCACAAATCAACATATTTTCAATCTCCGAAGAGTTAGTTATATTGAGTTGTATAAAAAATCAAACTACGCAAAATATCCCTGCATGCTTATAGAGAATATTGCAAGTTGTAGTCCTCATACTTACAGTAAAATTATTTACGTTGCTCGCATCATTAACATAAATATTAGAATCGTAATATTATGTCAATCGGTACACATTGCATAATTGATCAAAAGAATCTGGAGCCAACGTGCCTTGTTCCTTCTGCAAATGTGAAAAATGAATAAATGAATGAAATGAGTGCGAAATAACTGCACATTTAATTGCTATAACCTTTGCCACTCAGTGAGATAGGTTATGCACTCGTTTTTAAAATATATCGGTTGAAAATGTTTATCATAATTACAAAAAAAATGATAAAATCTGCCACCAATGTGATGATGCGTTGTAGCTTAGGAAGACCGGTGTTCTATACCCCGCTAATATTAAGGGATGTGACTAGTCGTGATAGTCAATGCCATAATTTAACGCCAATTATAAATAATTATTTTCACTGATGTTTATGATTCCTAATTTACTGCAATTTGTATTATATTTTTATATTAAATAATGCAAAGTTGTTTTCCATAATGTTGAATCTTTATACAATTTAATATAAATATTCAAAGATTCAAGTTTTAAAGTATTAATTTATGGAATAATTAATATTTTAAAATTACAGTCAAACTTCGATTAGTGAGCGTCTCACATGACGAAAATTTAAAAGAGTCATTCGCTTATCGCGCTATATTTCGCTTAATGAGTGGAAAGAAAATGCCGTGATATTATTGGCTGGATCGCTTCGGCGCTTCTTTGAAGAAGAACACTTATATCTGTATGGAAGAAATTTCGGGTGGATTGCGTTGTCGAACGTGACTCTGCGGGATACGAGATAGTGCCTATGGTATTTTCATAACGATATTTTGTCTTTAGATAAGTTTAGGGAAATAGAGGTGGATAACAACAACATCCATGAAAAACATAGCTCATGGATTGGCATTCCGTGTCACGACAAAAAGCTACAAAAGTGATTTAGTTAAGAGAGGTATAAATAATAGACGCAATGGAGGAACAACCATCTAGTGATGTAAGGGAGATAATGTAAGCACTGAAATTAATTTTCTTTTATGTTGTGAAGCATCACCTGATAGACAGTTGTTATGCGGCAACAAACTGATTTAACGATAATTCTGTATCTCATTTCGAAAAAGTTTAAAGAGTAGCAAAAGAAGAAAATCATGCATAATTAATAATATATTACATCGTTATAAATTTGTTTTGGAATTTTCTTGGGACGAATGGGACACGTTTTTCCATTTACATAGGTTCCTAAGAGGGGAAAAATCGCTTAACGAGTGTTTCCCATTTATTGCGAATTATGCTCGCTAAGTGAAGTACCACTGTCTACCTATAAGAAACTGTTATTTACAGGTTCCTAAATTTTTTCCATTAACTTCTCTTAAATTCCAGAGCACAGGCAAATTTTCATGGAGGCAGCAAGAGAGAAAGCATGGGCGCTTGCTCTTCTACATCGCCTTTTGATTGCTGAACTGAATGAAGATGTGCTCCCCCCCCCAGAAGTGTAAAAATACTCACCAGAATTCTTGTTTATCAAAGATTGGACCCATCACTTTCGTTCGGGATGGTGACGTTACTGCCACGGAAAATCGCAAATACAGCTTTTTGAATTTAGAAACAATTTACAATTGATTTGAAACAATCCGTGTGGGTTTACGAACTCGCACAACTCTCTTTAGCGTAATTTTCAAGCCTGTGTAAAAAATAAGCTGTATTAGTGTGATAAGGTTTGCATGATTCACCATATAAATTCGTACAATTAATGTCTTACTAAAATAGGGTTGCTTTTTTTTCCCCATTTTAAGTTTGAACTTTGAAAGAATGCATTTCTAAAAAAAAGAGAAAGCTTTTAAAGTAAAAATTCTGGTTGTACTAATTTTATTTACATCAAATGGAAATAAAAACAGTTTTAAATGTGACAAATCTAAGAACTTCAGCTAATAACATTAAAATATGAAAAAAAAATATCCCAATAGTTTGATACAAACTACATGGAAGGGAATTTAATGAGAAATGAATTGCACAATAAAGAAAATCCAAAAGAAAGTTTTATTGTTTTCAAACACACAATCCATTTACTATCCACAGGAATAGAAACCTTTGTAGTATACAGAAAAAAGAAGCTATTCCTAATTTTTTTAATTTTTATTTCAAATTACTTTGAATTTTGTTTCAGACATTTTTGTATAGCATGCGCGAAAATATTCCTTTTATTTCACATATATTCTCCTCATTGAGAGCAATTATTTCCTAAATTTTGGGGATTTATCTCTTTTTTTACTCATTTTTCTTGCAGAATACAGAATGAAACAAGAGATAGAAACGAGATAGATATTTTTCATTTTATGATATATTCGTTTAATAGCTTTTCATTAAATTTATTCTTAATTTTATTCATATCTTTAGGCAGTCATTTGATATTTGTTATTTTTCTTTGGAAATCTCCAACAGAAAAGAGTCATTTGCATATTTTTGTTTTTCTTTTCATTCTCAAGAGACATTTTAATCCGATAAAGAAGAGAAAAAAATAGGGAGAAGGAAGATGGAAAACTCATTCGAAATGAAGATTTCATCTTTAAAATGATGTATTAAACTTTTAGAAGGTAACGTGTTTAAATTTGTCTATTGAAAAAATAATTTATTTCGTAAATTCAAAACCTTTTATTAATTTTTATGATGAAGTTTTTGATAGAATTACCTGAACCTACGATTGAAAGAAATACGATTGCTGTGTGTTTTTTATGCTATAAAAAATTAACGGAATTGATATATTTAGAGTTGAAAAGAAGAAGAATTAAATCATTTCGTAAAATTTCTTTCAGTCCTCTTTACATGCATTAGAAAAATCAATTTTTATAAAATTTTGCTAATAAAATTTGATGTTTATTTTAATTGAATGCCGTATCATTTTTCAACTCAAATTTTCTATTGAAGGAGATATTAATACATACAGTTTTATTTTAAGCTTTCCATTTAAAAAAATTGTATCATTTCGTAAAATTTCTTTCAGTCCTCTTTACATGCAAATGAATATCTCTACTGCGATCGCCATTTTATCTCGATATATTTTAAGATCTGTCACAATGAAATTGTAATGATTCTATGGTACTATGAACTAAATAATAGCGTTTTTCTATCAATCAGATACTCAGGTTCATTATCAAAAGAGCCTTTTTAAATAACAATTTTTGCCGTTGCTACCTCTACATGCCTTGTTGCATCATCCAGATGTCTGTCTTAAATTTTCAACCAACTTTTCCCCATGAGAAGACGAAGCTCTGAGTAAGACTTTCTTGGGAAATAAACAATCTCGCACTTTCAGTTGCACCGAGAGTGTTTGCCACAGAAGGACTCTAGAAATTGAAAACGCGTTTAAATTCATTCTGCACGCACTGACTACGTTTCGTGTGTGTGTGTGTGTGTGTAAAAATATTATTTTTGCTGAGTATAAAATAATACGATATCAGCTGAGAGAAATGAAATGCAGGTTTGCCTTTTAATGAGTTAGATTGCATTTCTGCCGATGACTCTTTTGATATGTGTGTACGCCATTATTTACAGGCTCTAGAGACACTGCATGAGAAACAGAAACACTTAGAAGGATTTACATTATGTGCATTGCAATTTTTAACCTCTATCAGATTAAGCCAGCATCTGCACTTTTTCGAAACACGCTTTTATTTTTTTATTTAGATGCCTTTCCCTAGCACATTCAATAAACTTGTTTAAATTTGCATCAAAGATTCTGATAGTTTAAATTTGAAACATCAAAATTTAATTTAAAGTCATTTTAATGGAGAATATTTTAATGAATACCTCTATAATATATAAAAGATAGAATGTGCCTTAAATCTATCACTGCAAGTAACATGCTTGGCGTTCGATGGAAATTCGAAGAGTATGATGGAATGTATTCGCCCTAGTTACATGATCGTGCTATATATTTCTTGATACGACAGGGATAAAAACAGTCGTGGTGGACTGCTTGTATAATTACACATTCCAAAACTCGGAAATTCCTAGGTTCGGAGAGTCATTCTATTGGAAACCCAGTACGCTCATAATTAGAGTGCGGATTAAATTCATTTCATGTTAAATGCATACCCATATGTATATATTGAAAATATGGCCGATGGATGTTTATAAACTCAAGTGTCGTTCTTGTTATTTGACTACGGTACAAAATTATTAAATTGTGTCCCAAAGGGACTCTAATGTATCTCAAAATAGGATGTTAAGCTAACAACACAAATTTACAAAAAGAAACGGAAATTTGGAAAATCTATTAAGAATACTATTTGTTACAGATATTAATGTAAATATTTTCCAACATTCCTTTTACTTAATTCAAAACTAATAACTTGCCATATGTTACTGAAATCAATTTACCTGTATACCTTAAAAGTATTTAACTGAGTTTTTGTATTTGCGTTCAATAATTGAACGCAAAAGGAGTCAGTTCTAATTATAATTTTATCGTTTACTAAATAAACGTCAAGTGTACTCGAAAAATTCTGTTTCATTTAATGGAATTGAAATCAATTATCTTATGAAAATGAAATTTTATTTAGATAAATAAATAAGTTTTCTTTTTCAATCTAACCATTTTTATTTGAAGATTGTTCGAATATTTAATTATTTTTGTTAAATACCTAGAAATCGATCAAATTAATTTTGTTCGTTCTTAAGGAAATGTTGCTATTTTTATAGTAATGAATGAAAATGTTGTTGAATTACTTGAAGTATAAGAATAATTATAAAGAAGAAATAATAAAGTTTTTTTTTCAGTTTATTTCAAATAAAAAAATTACTGATAAGCGCTATACACTAAAATAGATAGCATTTATATTAACTGTGTTTATAAAATCGAAAGCAGTTCAGCATTTTTGAAATAATTTAAAAATTTGAAATTTTTCAATAGAATTAATGCATAACAACGATGGACGCAAATCCAAAAGTCATAAGACAAACTTTAAAGTTTGGAAATGATTACTTTGATATACAAAAAAAAACCGGAAACGTTACGTATAAGGATGCTGTGACAAGTAAGGGACAGTCCTCGAGGTGTTTTAGTATATCATGTTATGGTAAATATCTGTCGGAACATAATTTTGGGAATACTGCTCTCAATAATAAGCGACAGGCTTTCTTGCTTTATCGTTAAAAGTTGAAACAGTGATGGTGAAATGTTTCTGACACCTACAAGTGCAATTTACGTACATTCATTATACAAACCTTCCAGAATGTACTTTTTTCAAAAAAAAAAAAAAAAAAAAAAAAAAAAAAAAAAAGCTACTTGAAACTTAGCCTGTTTTACCCCTTGTTGTATCGGAGACCTTTATAGCGGCCATGCATAGCACACTAAATTATTAAAAATATTTGAAAACATTAAATTTTTTTAAAAAATGAATGAAATAGGAATTTCAATTTCATAATCGGTGTTATAAAAAATGTATCATCTAGATTCTAATTCAGTATTCTTGTTTTATAATACTTTGTAATTCTGGCGACTGAGTAACTCAACAGCGAGATATTAAAATACCGATTTATAAAAGAAAGAAAGAAACTCTGTAAAAATTGTGAGTTTGGTTACATTCGTTTCTTACAAATTTAAGAAATAAAAGTATAGAAATGCAATTTCCTGAAAAAAGGAAATTGAATGGTTCGAACTCAAAATAAACCAAAATGTTCTCGCTCATGCATTAACAAAGCATTTCGTTTATGCATTATGTTCTTATGTTAGCGCATTTTAATCTCAGAATCATACCGAGACATTCCTAACATTTACAAACAAAATTTACATAGTTTGGCACAATTCCAAGAAACACTGTTAAAAATTTTAGATCTCTCATTTATCACAAAAAAAAAATCGCTAAAAGTATGGCAGACTTTCTTAGAGCATTAACTGTTTTTGATAAATATTCGATAATTTATATATTTGATAAAAATTAAGTAATAGGGGAGGCCAAAACGAGTGGAGCAAGATAAAGAAGAATGATTTAGCCATGCCACTCCACGTTCACTATTTTACGGGCGCTATTTCCGCTCCACACGCTACGAAACACTAAAAATTAGCAAAATGAAGTGACTGCGACAATTTCATTGTTGTTAGATGGTATTTGTGCATCATGGCGGACTTGCAATTTTCAAGATTCTCAAAAATAGTTCTCAACTAGTGAACGAGATTCTCAATCTCGTTCACTAGTTGGGAGGATATTTGGCTCTTTTTTTTTTTTTTTTTTTTTGTATACGTGATCTGACTCTTAAATAATATGCTTTTCACGATCGCTATTTATATACAATTTACTTTTGTTAATCCTGCCAGTGAAATCAAGAATATTTAACATTTCCGATATCGTATGACGACTGGAGTAAGCTGACTATCATCTTACCCTAAATAAATTTTATTGTTTTTTCCTAGAGCTTTATGTATACTTTCGCTTGTTTTGTGCGATTTTTTTTATTTGCTTTTCACAAAAGTATTCCATGCCATACTGATTGAATGATCAGTATGGTAAGATGTTCCAAACCATACGGATGATTGTTTTTACTATATGAAAATCACATAGATCTATAGATAATATGTTCAACATTGGAATGTATGTAGTTAAGAAATGTTCGGGGAAACATATAAAGTGCAACAAAATCATTTAAAGCTACAATGGCAGGAGACCTAAAAAACAAAAAAAAAGTGAGTTGTTATTAAGTTCTGTGTATTATTAAGTGAGTTATGTTCCTACAAAGAAACTAAGAAGGAAAATATTATGTCGTGTCTGCTTGTAATGTGATCTAGTTTGATCCTTCCTGATGAAATAAAAATAGAATGATGTTGCGAAGGCCTCACATGAGGAGACACCGGATGCTTAAACTTAAAAGAAGAAAAATGTGTTTATAATTTTAGATGGTAAAGAAATACCGACTTTCAGATACATTCATTTGCGTTGAGTTGGAGTTTTAAGTACAATAATCCTTTCATAATGTGAAATACTGAACAATGTTTGATTAAGTAGTGTGCTGACCTATTTTAATTAAGAATAAAAATGTATTCAACTTTTATCAAGGTTGCCAATTTGCTTCAGTACATAGGAAGTATGTATTATCGTTTTAAAATGATAAAATTTTGGTAATTTTAAAATAAACTTTTATACATCTAGTCACAATACAATAGAATACCATTTTAATAGTATTCTTTTATCAAAAGAGAACAAGAAAGGACAAACAATATTTTCTTCAGAAATTGAATTTTTAAAAAATATTCGACTGGTGACATCGTCATCTTGCTTCCGTCTCCCCACTCGCCAAATGAGCATGGCCAGATTAATCTTAGAATCTTTTCTTGAATCACAGCATAAAGTGATTAATCCGATGACACGAGTTATGAGATTCTTTAATTAATAAATAATGGATTATTAAAAATGGTTGATTCAGTTATGACCAACAGTTGGAAGAAAACAAACTTTAAAAACTTAAGACGAATAACATTTATGTTCAATTTCGAATGAATATTGGAGGATTGATTGGATTTAATAACCGAAGATTCAGCACTGCAATCAGCTAACCGAGTAACTGGTCAATATTTTACTAAAAATGGGAAATGGGCACTTGTTTCCTTCATACAAAAAATATTTCCTTCATATCGTAATGGTGCATGAAATAAATAATTTAAATTTATTTTGCAGAATTTTGTAAAAATCTTTCTCCCCCCCCCCCCCTCCCTTCATTTTTTTCTTTCACTTTTACAATTTTTTATGCTCATTTTCGTTAGAATTATCCTTTCGAATTTCAAGCGCAACAGAATCAGTATTCTAAATCAAAAAAGAGTCTGATTACATATTTTTGTTTGTTGTTGAGATTACACTGCTGAACACTTTGGTTGAAATTTAATAAAATAAAAGGATTGATATAAAACAAAAACGACAATTTTTTATCGTCCATTTCACCTTGATTGGCATCATGTCAAAATGCTTTCATTTATGGCAAATAATGAGTTCTGATGCTTTTAACTTGCCATTTCATTGAAAGACATGTCACCAAAGAAAATAATGTGATGGGATTTTTGAAACATTATTTTTTAAGGATTAAAGTGAGAAAGAAAATTGTAAATTCTTTTGAAAATATCAAGCGTAGGATCTTTGGTGGTTGAAAGATAAAGAACATAAAGTCGTAACATGAAACATTATATGTTTATATAACATTTTCTTACTGCTTAAATTCAGAATTTAAATTTTCTTTGTATTCTTAATAAAGTATTTGGTAAATAGCCCATTACTATGTAAATCATTGTATATTCCAATTTTAAATCCTAAAACATAAAAATGAATTACTTAGTACCTGTAATTTAGTGGTAAGGAATTGGTTTCCAGACCGAATATCCGATGTCACTCAGAATCCACCAGGGGCATGTTAAATTTGACATTTTAGGCCAAAAGTCCTCCCGTTGGTGTGGCGCAAAACTTGAAGAAAGGTTGTCATCCCAGAAGACTTCCTGTTTCTCTGACCGGGGTTCAAAATTACAAGGTCCGTTCCAATATAGCCTTAGTGTTGCCTTCAAATGAGAATTAAATTAAATTAAAACTCCAAATAGCTCTAGTGCTGCTTCCAAACGAGGCGCTAAAATAACCAAACAAAAAATATAATTAAAAAAGCATTACTTTGGAGCTTGCTATTATTGTAACTATTCAAAAATTGCGCTACATTAAAACATGCAATGGAATCGATGCATATGATTTGATACTTGGCAAGTGGATCGCGCCATTTGAATTATGGAATTCATAAATCTTAATGTTGGATGGTATTCACAAATCTCTATGTTGAGTGATGTGTGTTGAAGTTGTGGGTTTACGTGATTCATTTACTGGCAGTGTAAACTTCCTGTTTATATATCTTATTTTTATTCCTTTTTTTTTCCATGATTCGAATATTCGAAATTTTTCTTTTC